>PVJX010004925.1:0-89726 GCA_004027295.1 Dolichotis patagonum
CCTTTGCTATTCTAGGTCTCTTCTGGTTCCAGATGAATTTTAGGAGTGATTTCTCTAGATCTATGAGGTATGTTAGTGGTATTTTGATTGGGATTGCATTGAATCTGTATAGTAATTTTGGGAGAATGGCCATTTTCACAATGTTTGTTCTTCCTATCCATGAACAGGGGATGTCTTTCCATTTTCTGAGGTCCTCTTCAATTTCCTTTCTCAGGGTATTATAATTGTCACTGTATAGCTGTTTTACTTCTTTCGTGAGATTAATTCCTAAGTATTTCATTTTTTTGGATGCTAGTGTGAAGGGTGTAGCTTCTCTTATTTCTCAGTATTTTTGTTGTTAGTGTATAGAAATGCTATTGATTTTTGAGTATTGACTTTGTATCCAGCTACATTGCTGAATTTATTTATTATATCTAGGAGTTTTTCAATGGAGTTTTGAGGGTCTTCTATGTAAAGTATCATGTCATCAGCAAATAATGATAATTTAACTTCATCTTTTCCTATCTTTACTCCTTTTATTTCTCTCTCTTATCTAATTGCTCTGGCTAGTATTTCCATAGCAATTAGATGTTGAATATGTTGAATATGAGTGGTGATAGGGGACATCTTTGTCTTGTGCCTGATTTTAAGGTAAAGGCTTTCAGTTTTTGGCCATTTAATATGATGCTGGCTGTTTGTTTGTCATCGAAACTATGTTCAACTATAGCAGAAAAAGAGATATTTTGATAGCTACTGTTAATGTCCGGTTGTCTTATGTAAAGTGTTGTGTTGCTTATGTTGTTCTGTACCTATCTCTCTTTTGTTTTATTCTCTTTAAAATAAAAGAAATAAAAAAGAATTACTTTACAATGTATACTAATGTTTCCTACCAGATGCTTATGTTTTTTTCCTTCAGCTTCTGTAATTTTAGTGAGTGGGACATTTGTTTGTGTGGTGAGTACAACATATAAACTCTTTTTCTGCAGCAGACAGTTGAAAAATTACCAAGTTTTTGAGAGTACAGTTTTATGGTTTCCAATTAAGTAATGTAAAGTTGGCAAAAATGACACAACGAACAAACCCATGTCAGTATTTAGATAAAATTATGTTGAACTAGAGCTTTTTGATTATTATTGAACACAATGTTATGAATATATTTTATACTTTGTCCTTTTCCAGAAGTAAATAAGACCTGAATGTTATGGGAATAGATAGTACTGACAAGCCTTCCTATATTAATTAGTTATGACCTTACATTCTGCTATTAGTGTATCTGTTTCATTTCTTTTAATTTATTTATTTCATTCAATTTGTATTTGCTGGTATTAGAAAAAATGAATAATTTTATATTTTATACATTCTTAACTTGTTAAATCTAATTTCACTTTTATCTATTACTTTTTTTGCTTTAGTTTTAAATCTCATTACACTTTTGTTATACTGATATTAATTTTTTACATGTTGTATAACCTTGAGACTAGAAGATTAAGGCAAACAAACAAACAAACAAAAATAAAAAACAGTGGGCACCTAAAACAGGCACCAGAGTAAACCAAGCTAAGCCCTAAAGTATCTGAAACATGCAGGGAAGGTTGCTCCTTGAAAATGTCCCAGAATTCTGCAGGGCAGGAAAATCTGTTCTGAACTCAGAGCCTTAGCTAAAAATGGCAGCTGGACTGTCTCAAAGAGTAGGGCCTGTGTAGACTATAGTATGCCCTGAGACGTTAGGGTGCAAGGAACTCTGGTCTCCTACTTCAGGTGCCCTGATAAAAGGGCAACCACACTATTTCCTTGCCTCATGTTCACACAGCCACCAAATTAGCCCCAAAAGTGGATATAAACCCCTGAAACTGAGTGCCTTCTCACTTAGAGTCACTCTTGGCTTGTGAGAGCTCTTCTTTGTGCTAACAAACTACATTCCTCCCTGTTGACATCCATTGTTCACCTGATTTCTCACCGTCCTCAGAGCAAGAGCCCAGAGAGAAAATCTTGGCTGCAGCCTTACCTAGAAAAGCAATTGATCCAGTTATGGATTTATTCAACTGTCCGATGCATGATAGGTCATGGTGGCACATGCCTATGATTCCAGCACTCAGGAGGCTGAGGCAGGAACACCATTGCTAGTTCAAAATCAGCCAGAGCTACAAAGTGAGCTCAAGACCAGCCTGAACTGCATAGTGAGATGCTGTCTAAAAAGACAAAAAAATGAGTTTGACATTATTTTATGGATATTTTGCAATATTACATTTCTGTTATTGATTTTTATCACACACATTTTTATTTAACATTGAGTTGTATAATACTGACGTGCTGAACAATTATGTTTTTCTTTCCTTATGACATTACTATTATTTTTACTACACCAAGATTACAAACTTTTTTTCTATTTTCTATGGACATTAACTGAGACTTAGTTCATGGTCTAGTGAATTTATTTTTAGTTAGTATTTCTTTCAGTAAAGGTATTTATTTGAAAAGTTACTACATTTTATCTTCAGAAATCAAAATATATTAATTTGCAATTCATATTGTAATTAGTTTTATAAACTTATGGATAAAATTCAGTATTCATTTCACTGTGTAATGGGGGCAGAATGCAACATTGTGCAAAGAATTCTAATTATCCCTCAAAATTTATTCAAATTTATTCAATATGGGTAGTGTTTTATCCATTGTTAGATTAAAATTCACACGTTTTATAATTTTTCTGACATTTTCAAACATCATAATAGCATCTATACTTAATTTAGTATCTCTATTTTGACAACAAAGATGTAAAATTTTATGTACAAAATCAAATTCCTCGCTTCCAACTTGACAATCTTTCAAGCCTCACAGCTTGCAGTAGGGGAAGAAAGCATTATATTTGTTTAATTTTCCTCTTTATGTTTTTACCTCTACTCATCCTTCATCTGAACTATTATAAATTCTTGTGAGGATTCAGATAGAAAAGCAATCAGGACATTGGGCATGGTGCTACATGCCTGTAATCTTAGCATTGGGGAGGCCAGAGTAGGAGGACTGCTGCTAGGTGGAGGCCATGGTGGGCTACAAAATGAGTTCAAAGCCAATTTGAACAGCATCATGAAACTTTCCCTCAAAAAGGCAGAGAAAATTGAAAGGAAATGAAAGAAAAGGAAAGGAAAGAAACAAATATGTATTATGTTAATTTACCATTGCTTGTTGAAGGTCCTGAGATGAGTTCTAATTGCCTGTCTCATAGGCTTCTCTCATTATTTCCCTACATATTTATCCCTCAAACCTTAAGTGGAGGGAGTTTTTTTGAGAAAGTCAAAGATAATCCTCCTCTAATTATATGGTTCCTATGTCAACTTTTGTACTTACCAACATTTCTTTAGTCCTTCCAAACTGGCATCAATCTTGGAAAGAAACATTTTGGTTAAAGTGTTTTAAAAGGATTCTCAGAGCCAAGGGAATTCTGAAAAGCTTAAATCCGAGCCACCGAATATATTTAACTTTTGTATTGAAAATTCATAATTAAGTACAGTGTCATAAAATATATATTTTTGATTTCTAAACCTAAAAATATTCAAACTCATTCTTTTTCTGTATCTTCTTGACTTTCTTTAGGACTATGTAATTGAAATTTCCTTGGTGTTTCTTCATTGATACCTAAAAAATGAAGTCCAGTGATGATCTGAGTTTTTGTTGGATGACTCCTTTTTAAGAAAATTTACAGCAAAGATCTAAAAATACGTACTCTGTGACTTTTATACTTCTTTTGTAACATTCTTACCTAATAGAAACTCACATATGAATAACTGAAACTTATTAGCGTATGTTTATTGAAGGACTTTCTATAATAATGACAAAGAAGAAACTGCTTTTCCCTTGAATAATATTCAAGCTGGTTTATTTATAAACTTTCTTAGAATTGTCACAGTAGTTGATCAAAATTTCTCTACTAATTTCTGTTCACCTTTTTTCTATATTTGTACATGATTTTATTTGAAAACCCTATCATCTTAACTATTTGAAGTTGTAAAGCTTTCTCATCTGCCTTACTTAGCTAGCATACAGTTCATTGTTTAAGAGTGGATGAAATCCTAATTCCTGTTTCAAAGTGCACATGGTAAATAAATATGTCATTGATTATTATAGAAATTATTGATTATCATAGCAAATTTTAAATATCATAATTTCCTATGCAAGAAGGATATTAAAAGTGCTCAATACCTTCTCAATTGCTCTAGCCTGGTTAATGAAGTTGACTCGCACACAGTTGTTACCAGACTCTATTCTTTATTTTTATATCAAACTCTGTCTACATTGTCCTCATAAACTTTTGAATAAACTGCTAACATCATTTCACAACATAAAATATATTCACATTCAAAACTCAGCATCTTTCTTTCCACTCACTCACTCATAAACACACATAGCATTTCAAAAATAGAATGCTACGTAGTTGGGAAAATTTCCTTTGATGTCAGGTGTAGGCCATAAGCTTTATTACAAATAGAATTGGAGAATTATTTCTCAATTACTTTTATTTTTCACCTGTCTCTCCCACTAGATGATGAACATATTGTTAAATACAGAGTGAATGTATGCATGAACGGTTGAATGGATGAAAATCTAACCAACCTAAATTAGAATCTAAGTAATCCAATATGCCAAGATCAATACTGTGTGAAGGTTAAAATATTGAATGCATGGTTAATAAATATACTAATTACTATTATCATCTGTATTTCTGAATGTTACTTTAGAAGGCTATTTAAACACAAAAGTTAACAAATTCATGATAAAAGAAACATGAGATATTAAATATAAAACACTTTTACTTTAGAAATGCTTGAAAAATATTGCTCAATTACTAGGCAATTTTCAAAAAAACTACTGAAAAGTTCCAAAGGTCAAAATCAAACAGAAAAAAGAACACTAAATGCTCTCAATATTTCAGAGTGCATGACTATTAATTTTAAGAGCATAGAGGCACTAATGTTCATGCTTCGGTGAAACAGGAATTGAGAATTTGAAAAGTAGGTGGTTAGAAGTGTCACATATACCTATATTTAACATCTTTGAAAGGTTTTATTCTCATATATAAAGGGATTTGTCTAGATATAATAATCATCAAAGAAAAACAAGGGTTATACAAAGAATTAGATAGCAAAGAAATTAAAGGGAAAAAATGTCATTGCAAAGTGAGAGCAAGAAACCTATTTTTCTCAAACTATGATTCCAAATAACTTTACAATACAAAATTATAAAATACAAGAGAAAAAACAGCCACGTGGAAAAGTCCATGCATTTATTTAATAAACCAATAGATAATTGTCTTTATTACTTTTTCACCCCCTGGGACACAGTAGCCCCCATCCATTAACTGAAGGAAGAAATGTTCATTTTGGTTCACAGTTTGCAGAGGTTTCGCTCCACAGTCAGCTGGCTGCAGTGTAGGGCGGTGTGGAAGAATGGTGCAGAGGAAAAGGACCTCGGGACAAGATAAGCAGGAACCAGAGAAAAGGATGATGGGAAGAGGGAAGGAGATAGACACTTCCAGGCCACGCCCCCAGTGACCCACGTCCTCCAACCAGATTTCACCACTAAGTATCACATACCCCCAGTCACTCCCCGAAAGCCTGACTTATGAGAACATGAGGCCTTCAAGGGGACAACATCTAGATATAAAACATAACAGTGATAAATATTATGGTTTTTATCTCAGTTGTCCCCCCAAAGTCTCATGACTTTCAGAAAGTGACTGGATTGTGAAGTGCTATAACTTACTGGCTGTTAGGACATGAGGCCTGGTGGGAGGTGGGTCACTGTGGATATGACTGGGAAAGGGTATAGTTTTGTTGCAGATTCTATTCTTCTATTCTCTCCCTCACTCTTTCCCCTCTCTATAATTGCCTGTACCCTCCTTCCTCTCCAATTCTCTTCTCTCTCCCTCTGTCTCTCTCCCCTCCCTTTCTCTGTCTCCTCTCTGCTCACTGCTGTGAGATATCCTGCTGTCTTGATTACTTTTTTCTCTTTATTGAGACAAAGCGCTTAAAGTGAAAGAAGGAAAGGTTTGTTTATCTTACAGTTTTTGGAGGTTTCAACCCATACTCAGCTGGCTCCAGGGCAGGGTGTCGTGGCTGAATGGTAGCCATTCACGGTGTCTCCAAGCCACCAAAGTGAAAGAGCAAAAGAGGAATGCACCGCTTTCCTTCCATTATATTGTGTGTTGGCTCCCTACTCCTGGTTGGGTGCAGCACTCACACCACCAAGCCCAGAGCTAGACAACAAATGAAGCACAAGTGCTAGAATCAGCTGCCTCTATGACTGCATGAGGCTTTGGGGGGAACATTTAAACAAACCACAATACCTGCTTTCCTCTACCATGTCATTCAACAAATTAACTGCCTTAGAACCTGCCAACCATTGACAAAACTGAGCCAAATATTAAATGGTGGTAGTTGGTGTTTTGTCATAGGAACATGAAAGTTATTAAGACACTAACACAAGAGAAAAACATTGTGTTAAGATTTTTAAGGTCTTTTAAAAATTTATTATTTATTGACCTTTTTTTTTTTTTTTTGCCTTTTTGAGACAGAGTTTGACTATGTGGTTTAGACTGGGATCAAACTCATTTTGTAGCCCTGGCTGCTCTTGAACTTACGGCAATCATCCTGCCTCAGGCCCCCAAGTGCTGAGATTACAGGCGTGTACCACTGAACCCAGCCAGCACTACACTAAAATCAAAATGGAGCAAGGACTTAAATATTAATACAGAAACACTAAATCTGATGGAAGAGCAAATAAGTAAAATTCTTATAGACAAAAGCATAGGCAAAGACTTCATGAACAAAACCCAGACTGTATATGAAACACCACCAAGAATCAATGATTGGGATATCACTTTATTAAAAAGCTTTTACACATCATCAGGAACCTGGCCAATACCCCCAATCTCCCCAAAAAATGCACATTGAAGGTGTAAATAAATGAGACAAATGGTATGACTTTAGGGCTCCAGGAGCATCAAAACCCTTTAACAGAGTTTGAGACTCTGGGGGCTGAGAAAAGGAATGTCTCTGGGTGACCATATTTATTTTGTTTTCAAACAAGGAAGGGGTTACAGTGGAAAACACAGAAAACTGAGCAGGACCTTGGTAATGGTTGAATGACTTTTCCAAGTAACAGACTGTTAATTTAGGATATGTTAATTTAGGGTAAGTATCTTAGGAGAAAGTCTCCAGGTTGATTTTCAC
The DNA here is from genome assembly GCA_004027295.1 of Dolichotis patagonum. Lineage (NCBI taxonomy): Eukaryota > Metazoa > Chordata > Mammalia > Rodentia > Caviidae > Dolichotis > Dolichotis patagonum. Next base: position 7,206 of record PVJX010004925.1, read on the forward strand.
TATAGGAGTGAAATGCTTGCAGTTACAATCTCTATCTTGTTAATTGGGATTGGAGCCAGGTATCCTCAAGTTTGACCTTATCTTACCCTTTGAGGCATCATTTTGTTCTCAAGTTGGCCATGACCCAATATGTCACCGCCTTGCACATGTTCATTTTCCAGCTTCAATGGCTCCCAACAGTGCATCATAAGAAATCACCAAGAGAGTGACAATATAATAAATAGAGTGGAAAAATCTTTAACTGGTTATTCCCCAGACAAAGGATTACTATCTAGAACATATGAAAAATAAAAAAAAATAGATGCCTTAAATTCAAAGACCAGATCCAAAAATGGGTGTCTGAGATACACATTCCTCAGATGAAGGAATACAAATGGCAAATAAATACACCAAAAAATGTTTAACATCATTGGACATTTCAGAAATGCAAATTAAAACAACACTGAGATTCCACCTCATTCCAGGAGGAATGGCTGTTAATTAAAAAAAAAATCAACCAATAAAAAATGCTTCCAAAACTGTAGGGAAAGGGAACTTTTATCCACTGTTGGTGGGAGCATAGACTGGTACATTCATTGAGGAAATCACGGTGGAGACTTGCCAAAAAACTAGGACTAAAGTTTCATTTGACTCAACTATTTCCCTTGGTATCCTCCCAAAAGAATGAAAAGCATCATACCACAGCAATATATGCACACTCATGTTTCTAGTGGCACTAACTGTTATATCTAAATCTTGGAAACAACCCAAACGTTCACCAACCAGTGGGCGGGTGAAAATAGATGTCTTGTTTTTATGCAATGGAGTACTAGTTAGTCTTAAACAAGGATAAGCTTGAGACACGTACTGGTAAATGGATGGACCTTGAGACCATACTCTAAACTGAAATAAATTGGATACAAATGTATAAAGAGCATATTGTCTTCTAGTATGAGAAAAAATTGATGTAAATCAAAACCAAATTGTTGCTGGTTTGGTGATGCACATCTGTAATCCCAGCCCTCCGGGGGCTGAGCTATGAAGATTCCTGCAACTTCAAGGACAGTCTGGTTTACAAAGTGAATTCAACCACTCTGAACTGCACATCAAGACCTTGTCTCAAAAAAAGAACCAGATTGTACAGTAGATATTGTGAAATGGGGGGACATTGTTGAAAAGAAAAGGGGAACTAGGGAGGTAGTGGGGGGAAGGAAGGGAGGTGTCATCAGGATTTATAAGAGAAAGGACATATAATTAATAAAGGACATATAATTTATAGGACTATTTTATAATATTCACCCAAAGAGTCACACGCAAAAGAGTGAGGGAGCCAAGTCAAGATATATCAAGTACATGTACAAATTCCCTATGTGAAGGGTCATTTTGTGTATACCTCAATTGTGCCAATAGAGTTAATTAAATTAAAAAAAGATTTTAAAGGAAAAAAGATAAGAAATTTAAATAGTATGTGACATGTTGGTTATTCTTGGAACATAGGAGAATTAAAAGGTGTATCAAATGTTTTGTCACATGATAGGGAAAATCAAGACAGCATATGAAATTAAGGGATTTGTTATAACAGGAGAAAGTGATACAGATTTTAATGTTGGTAGTGAAATGTTACAGTAACAAGTAACTGAAAATATGATATGGCTGTGGAAATGGGAAATAAGGAAAGGCTGGAGGAATTCTCAGAAACAAGAAACCCATGGTTGTCTTACACATTCTTTTAATATATGGATGTTAAAATTCTTGCAGTGAGAACTTGAAAGTAAGGGCATAGTAGAGGAAATATTTCTTCTTACAGAAATTTACTAGAAATTTTATAAAAATTTTATAAAAATTTCTAGTAGAAATATGAATATTACAGACAGGTGCTTCTTACAACTCCTCAGTGATAAATGGGGAACATATTGAAACCTTGAAGAAAGGGGCTCATGTTAAATAGTGTTAGAACTTTTCTCTAAATTTTCTTCTATTATTTTGTGTTGTAAAACAAAATTTGTAAGTAATGAAATATATATGTAACTGTGATTATTTTCTAAACAAATTGTTAAGGATTCTGTATAGTTCCATTTGTCTTCTTATAGAGAAAATGTAGCAGAAAAAGATTGTCTAAGGGAATTATTATTGTACAAAATGGAACACAAAATTGATAATTTAATGAATTCTTAACTCATTGACTACAAATGACCCTAAACTAGGATAGCTTTATCTGAAAAAATAGCCATAGGTGTTACAAGAAAACTTTTTAGCAAAGACATGGAAAGCGAAAAGGTTCAGAATATTCAGATATATTCTACTGAAAATACTTTGAAGATAGTACATGTGTGACTCATGGTGTGTAGTACTTGTCACATTAAAAGCCTAGGATAGACATGGTATTAATCAGGAAAGCTCCAGGAAAAAGCATTTTATCTGGTTGAGACAAGAAAAATTAATCTCTAAAATATATATACGTGCATTATTTGGGGGAAATTTTTATATCAACAGAAATCCTATCAGCTTGAGCCAAAAGAAAGAGGGAAAATATAAATGAAATATAAATGAGTAAAAGTGAAAGAATAGTATGAAACCCTAAGGAAAGAAATGGGCTGATAAAAATACTTCACTCAAAGTACCACCTATTATTCATAAAGAAAGAGCTTTTTGTCCCATGGTGGAAATAAAAGAAGACAAAGTAGAATCTCAACCTATCTAGTGGTCTTTGATCTCAAGAACAAGTGGGGATTGCCTGCCTGGATTTCACAATAACCTGAGCAATAGGATCTTTTTCTCCCCTTAACATTTCCTTCCCTTTTGAACTAGAAGATCAATAATCATGTTTCACACAATGGCATTTCATTTTTTAAAGAAAAAATACAATGATATATAGTTTCAAAACAAGATAATAGGAAATTAATAGTTGTTAATATATTGTATATTGTTATCTTCAAAGTACTTGCTCAGATCTCATAATGACGTTTTAAACAGCGATGGACTACACATGCCATGGTGAGCCCATAGCGTTATATTGCCTAGTGACGTGCTTGCCATCTTACTTTGAATAATCTATGATATTTGCACAATGATGAAATTCCCTAATAATATATTTTGGAGAGCAAATCTTGATAATCAATTCATTACTGTTTCTATAAACTGGTTGTATTTAGCCATTGCATTTGTGGAGTGAATAACTTGTGTTCTATTTTTCAATGATACAAATGGAGAAGAAATTTTGTTTTTGTTGTTGTACCAGGGATTGAACTTAAAACCTTGTGCTTGCCAAGCAGGCACTTATGCCACTGAGCTAAACTCCCAGCCCCTGGATAATAATTTTTGTCTCTGGATTATTCTCAGAGCTTCTTCCAGGTCTGATATAAATTATGAGGTGTGAAATCTTTGAGTTGATGAGGTATTTCACTATGTATTTCTACTCTATTTAATAAGATTTAAGTAGAAACTAGTATGAGGTGAATATATTTTAGTGTGAAGTAAACAGATAGACTTCTTGCACAAAGACTATACTTAAATTGAAAGAATACCCACCACGACATGATTATGTTTGAATCTCTGAAGAAAATAAAAAGAGCTGTATTATATGAAAACTAGGGAATGAGATTGTAGATAGAAATAAATTTGATAATACTTCTATTTTTAAAAAGAGATTATTCTGATTATTATGGTGAGACAATACAATCATCTGGGTCATTGTAATATAGAAAAAAGAATTAGAATAGTAAATGGTTAAGGGGTATGAAGTGAAAACATTCCTAGCCATTGATAGAAGAAGTTGGATATAGCGCTTTGATTACCCAAAGCAAACAGATATCCATTCTCCAAAAACTAGAAAAAGCAAGAGGACAGATTCCTTTCTTTAGTTTCCAAAAAGGAATATAGACATTTGATTTTTATGTTATAGAGGTACATTATCTCCAGAGTCCTAAAATAATAAACTTGCATGATGTTAAGACTTGAATTTCCTGCTTATTTTTGTAGCTGTAATAATAATATGAGCTGTAATAATGAAGATTATGATTTTATTTTTAGATAATTACTTAGTGATGTCTTTTAAAATTTCTCTTCTACTACGTATCTGGATAAACTGTTAAGAAGCACTGGTACTTGGGGCATGGGGATTAGGCTTAGTGGCACAAGTGAATGCTTGGTATGCATGAGGTCATGTGTTCCATCCCAAGTACAAAAAAAAAAAAAAAAAAGACGCGTTAAAACCTTGCTTTCTCCTTCCTGTGAAGAGCCAGGAAGAACATGCATCTTTAAGCCAGAGAGCGGCTCTAACCAGACTCAGCTGCTACGACCAACACAATAATATCAAGGTTGACATTTTTCTTCTGTGTTATATTCACAGACAACCTAAGATTAATAAGGTACACTTGTACAGGACACAATTGTGCCTCTCAAGAGACATATTCAGTTCCTCATTTCTAACTTGATGTGAATATAAAGCCTAATAATTTTAGATCAATAGTTTGCAATTTTAGATTCAGGATAATTTTTTTGATGTTTGGAAAATGGCAGCTTTTATACCTTGCACATTCTTTGTAATCTCTTCCATGTGTGGATGTACTCTACTTCCGTCCTGGTGGAAAGTTCAGGACAAGTTCTGGAACTTTCAGTCAGGCCTTTGCACTTCCACTAAGGAAACTACAAGTTGATCTTACGAGCTAGTTTCTGCAGCAATTTCAAAAGATTAACCTGTTCTGTGTGTAAAATTTATTATGTGAGTAACATACATCTTCACAGCACTCTGTGCATGTGTGTGGCATCACTTTTTCTACTGAAGTTTAATGATGTTTTGAGATCCCTAACTCTTCTACATGTAGGGTAATCATAAAACACAAGGCATATAAAGATGTGCTAAAACTCAATAGGACAAAGAAAAATAAGCAAGCAAACAACAAAAAAAAAAACGAAAAGGGCCATATACTTCTCAGAAAATTTAGGAGAAAAAAATAACAAGCACAATAAATATGAGTACCCAAGTCATTATGGATATACAAACTAAAAATACAAGTTTTTGTTTCTCATATATCATCTGGCAAAAACTGATCACCAAGGGTAACACTCAGTTTAGCTACAACGATCATCCAAAAATTATCCAGAACTATTTTTTGTATGATAGGCTGGTGAATTTTTCCAGGTAACAATGTCTAGTTAGTTTTGTAGAATGACTCTAAACTAAATGTTATGTAGAATAGTTGTAGTATTTGCTACTTTTTACAGAAAAAAGCAAATATCATGAATTTGTTTTTCTCAAAATTTGATTTTATCTGGGTCCTGTTAGTCCAATCTCAATTGTAGTTAGAGATATTCCCAAAACATGCCCAGGTTAATCATACAAAAGTGAACATTTTTAGATTGGACTTTTAAGAACATTCTTTGAAAAGGCTGCACACTAGCTTATATCTTTTTGTACTTCCTCTCTACCATTCTCCTTTTCATCATGTCTGTAGTAGTATGCTCCATGATTTAATTAAAAGGGAAGACCAAGATAATCACGCTTCCCGTATTAATGTCTGTAAACTATGAATTCAGTACAAGCAACCAACTTTCTGTGTTTGCATTACTTGTCAAAAGTAATCTTGTTAGTATTGCTGAGTTTTCTCTATTATATGCAGATATAATAGAGAGTATGCAAATATTTAATGAAATAAAAGCACTCTATATTTACAAATTATTATATGATGGTCAAAATAAATGCAGCATGATTGCATTAATATAATGAACATACTAAAAAGGTTACAAAATGAATAATTCAATATTTTTAAAAATTTAAATCATGCAGAAATATTTTAATATGTTATTAGATATACTTAAATATGAAAAACATGTAGAGGAACATTTGAGAAAATCTATAACTACTAATACCATTTTTATCAGAGGATAGAAAGAAATTATTGAGAAAAAGAGGAGTATACAATGATCAAATTTCATGTAATAAATTCTTAACCTTTAGAAAAATAATAGTGAAAGTGAAAGAAACATGGCAAGTTGGGACGCTCAGTGTTGTAAAATGCTTTGTTATATTATTCATGGTTTTATTTTTGTCTAAAAGATCTAATGATAGTTAAACAATGTAAGAGAGACATAATGAGAAATTTTTGTTCAGTAAGTTTCAGATGCTGCAGATTTCTATTTTGTTGTTGTTTATACATCTTTTTATCAGTGTATTTAGATTACACAGATTAAAAGGTTTTGTTTTGGCAGGTTCATACATGCAGGTATGTTTTAGTTACTTTCTTGTCACTTAGACACAACGCTGATGTTAACAATGTAAAGGAAGAGAGGTTTACTTTGGCTTTCAGTTTGTAGAGATTTTAGTTCACAGTCTATGACTCCAAAGCAGGTTGAGCTGGTACTCCAGCAAGGTGCAAGAATAGCTGCTCCTGGCAGCGCAGCTGGGAAGCAAAGAGCTGAAAGGAGAAGCGGGGAAGGGAGTCAAACATTCTGGGTCATGTCCACAGTTCGCTTTTCTCACCAGTTTCCATTTGGTATAGTAAGTCAGCTGTAACGCTCCTCAGAATTATAGGATGTTGATTTACCTTTAGTTTTGAAATTATACACTTTAAGTTTCATGTATTCATATTATCAGGCACCTGGCCTAAATCCCCAATCTCCCAAATGAGTGTAAGGTAAAGGCTTAAATGAGATAAGTGGTATGATTTTAGGGCTCCAGGAGGATCAAAACCCTCTACAGAGTTCTGGGACTCTGGTGGCTAAGACAGGGAATGTCCCTGGATCACTGGCATTTATTTAGGGGATTAGGGTGGAAAACAGGAAATGGAACAGATCTTGGGAGTGGTTCAAGGACTTTGCAAGTAACAGATTATGTTAGCAAGGAGAAGTATCTCAGGAGAAGATCTCCAGGTTGCATTTCACCACAGGGGTGAAATGCCTGAGGCTCAAGTCTTTATTTAGTTAACCGGAGTTGGAGCCAGGTCCTCAGTCCTTATCTTATCTTGACCCGGCCATGCAGCAGCCCTGTACTTGTGTTCAATTTCCAGTTTCAACAGCTCCAAACATCATATTTGTTTTGTAATCTTGTAGGATTTATCTATGTATTATCAATAGCTACTTAATAAATTAAGTGATTAGTAGTTTGTACATCTGCAATTGCTTTATTAACTTTTTTGAAAGACATTATGCTCTTCATTTATCAAAATATTTCTCCATATTTCAAAGAAATTCATAAATTTTCTGCTGGTTGTTTGGGGAGTATAAATATAAACCATGATGTAGAGATGTTAAATATTTTCCATTTTTTATTCTAGACACCATGATACATTTTATATTAAATTTATGCTATGAAGTGGGAACTGCTCAGAAGTTTATTATTTTACTTACTTATTACCTTAATTTCTGTATCAGCATCATTCTGGTAAACATCATGAGCTGTTTAATCAGATTTAATAATAGAACAATAATTATTAGTATATAAATAGCATATAAATAAGGGGAGGAGCCCTGGTTGACAGATGTGAGTAGTTTGACAAACTGTCTTCAGTTCTGACCTACTCGGGGGCAATGAGGCCAAAATTACCATAGCATTGGAACCAAGTAAGATGGAGATAGGATACAGGCTAGAATTAGAGAAGCTAAAGCTGAGAGGATCTAGGAAGAGAGAGCTATACCTGGGAATCAGCTGCAACCTTAGGACACAGGAAAGTCGTGGCAGATAGATGAGAAGGCTAAAGTTGCACGCATCTTGTGGGCCAGTGGGTCTCTTACCATTCAGAACACACAGAGGCCATGTTTGTCCCCTCTCCCTCCCACATGGTAGTACCCACTCTGCACCACTTTCCAGGTCTATGATTCTTGCTGATACGTACATCAGAAAAAAAATTAAAGAGTTTGAGAAAGGAAGAGAGAAGAAAGAAAAGATGAAATGAGTTTTGGTTGTGCGTATCTGGGGCAAGGACTCCACGGTCTGCATGCCTTGTTTTACCTCATGCCATTGGCTGGCAAAAATGTTGCTATGAGCGATGGCACCCAGGAGCAGCTTTCTGGGTTCTTGTACATGGGGATCAAAGACTAGCACATTGCCTGTGATGGTAAAAACAGACAAATAACCAAATTTTTTTAAAAAACAGCAAAATTTAATGATGTTCAAAAGATAATGGTATGCATCAAGTGAGCAACCCCACACTGACAGAAGAAAACATGGAAACCGCTGATGATGTTTTTTGGTTTCAGAATTTAAAAAGCTGCAATGACTCTCAGGCACCTTCCCTTGCGTCTGTCAGAACCTAACTGACAGGATGATTTGGCGCATCAGTTGTAGTGAAACCATCGCTGTCCTCAACAACTGAGGGGTGTGGATTTTTGATTGTTTCTTTGTTTGCTTTTATCAGATTTGTCTGTCCTTTTGTCACTAGAATGACAGGTCCTTATGGGGAAAGAAACTGAGGCTCACAGTCCTCCACTGTCTTTTATGTTCTTGAGAAAAGAATTCAGTCAAGATGCACAGGTGGCCTCTTGGAAGTGTAGGTAGCATGCATTGTAAAGACCGGAAGGCATTTATACTAAGTGCAAGGTTTTTTTTTTTTTTTTTTATTTAAGAAAAAAAACACAAAATAAAAACAGAAATCAAAAGAGACAAAGAAACAACAACAAACCAAGAACAATAACAGCATATGTTTGTAAAACAAGAAGATAGGAATTTGACAATGACTGTAATAATGCATAATGTTATCTTCAAATGGGTTACTTAGATTCCCAGATACAGACACGCAAAATTGATCTAATTATGACTATTAACTATTCTTTTCTAAGATCTAGTACAATTTGCAGTATAATCATTTTAGCTCTCTTATCTATCTATCTATCTATTTATATATCTATATACATACAAATTTAAGTCTTTTTTCTTTTGCCATCCTTCTTTCCACTTTTCTCATATCCCAGTTACTTTTCCTTTTTGATCAGTTTCTTACCCTTACACAGGATTTATTGTAGAATTTCAATCCTATATTCTTTTTCAGTTTATTATACTAGGGAGACAATATGGTATTTACACATGATTTTGGTTTACTTCACTTATGAGTGTGGTCTCAAATCATGTCCATTTACTTATAAAAATCTTGATGCAATCTTTCTTTTTAGCTGAGAAGTATTCCATTGTATAAATATACCACAGGCTTTTTTTTTTAATTCATTCCTAGATTGATTGACACTTGCATTGTTTCCAAGATTTGGCTATTACCAATTGTGCTGCTATAAACATGGGTGCACATATATCACTGTGGTATGATGATTTCAACTCTCTGGGAAAATGCCCAGAAGTGAGATAGCTGGGTAAAATGGAAAATTTAATCCTAGTTTTTTGAGGAATCTCCACACTGATTTCTACAGTGGTTGTACAAGCTTACACTCCCATCAACAGTGGTGAAGAGTCCCTTTTTCCCTGCAGTCCCTCCAGCATTTATTATTGGTTGATTTCTTGATCTTGGCCATTCTTTTGGAGTGAGATGGAATTTCACTGTTGTTTTAATTTGCCTTTCTCAAATGACCATTGATGTTAAACATTTTCTTTTTCATATTTTTTGCCACTTCTGTTTCTTCATCTAAAAAATATGTACTCATCTCAGGTGGTCATTTTTTGGATCAGGTCCTTGAATTTTGGGGACATTTTTTTAATATGTTCTAGATAGAAGTCCTTTGTCTGAGGGACAGTTGGCCAAGACATTTTCTCAGTTTGTAGGTTTTCAGTTCACTTTTTTGGACATTTCTTTTGACCTGTAGAAACTTTTTAATCAGGTGAGAACCCAGTTGTTGATTCTGGAAAGTATTTCCTGTGAAGTTTGATTTTTGTTAATGAACCCTCTGCCTACCCCTATGTCATCAAGATTTCTACTACTTTGTCTTCCAGATTTAGTGTTTCTGTTTTAATATTTAGATCTTTGTTCCATTTTAACTTTAGTGCATGGTAGTAGACGTGGATCCAGTTTTAGTATTTGGCATATGGAGCCCATTTTTCCAGCACCACTTATTAAAGAGGCTATCTTTGTTCCAATGCACACGTTTGGCTCTTTTGTCAAAGATGATAGATAGCTGAGTGTGTTTGTAATTGTGATTGTATCTTATCTATTCCATTGATCTTCAGGTCTGTTTTTAATCCCAATACCATGCTGATTGTATCATAGTAGTTTTGTACTATAATTTCAAGTTGGAAATAGTGATGCCTCCTGCCTTGCCTTTGTTGCCAAAAATTGTCTTTGCTATTTTAGATATCTTCTGGTTCTAGATGAATTTTAGGGACTATTTATCTAGATTTTGAGGTATAAAAATGGTCTTTTGCTTGGAATTACAATAAATCTGTACAAAACTTTTGGCAGAATGGCCATTTTGACAATGTTTGTTCTTCCTATCATTGAACAGGGAATGTCTTTCCATTTTCTGAACTCCTGTTGTATTTCCTTTTTCAGAGTTGAAATTTTCAATGTATAGATCCTTTACATCCTTTTTTAGGTTGATTCTTTTTGTTTGTTTGTTTGTTTGTTTGTTTGTTTTGGACCAGGGACCAAACTTTCGACCTTGCACTTGCCAAGCAGGTGCTCACACCACTGGGCTAAATCCCCAGCCCTTGATTCTTGCATATTTCATTCTTTTGGATGCTATAGTGAAGGGTGTATTTTCTCTTATTTCTCTCATTGAGTTTGTTGTTTGTGTACAAGAATGCTATTGATTTTTGAGTGTTGATCTTGTAGCCAGCTACACTACTGAATTTGGTTATTACATCTAGAAGTCTTTCAATGGAGTTTTGGGTGTCTTTAGTTTATGCATCATATCATCTGCAAATAAGGTTAATTTAACTTCTTTCTTTCCTATCCTTATTCCTTTTATTTCTCTCTCTAGTCTAGCTTTTCTGGTTAATGTTTCCAGAGCCATATTGGATAGAGATGGTGATAATGGACATCCTTGTCTCTTGCTCCTGGTTTTAGGTTGAAAGTTTTCAGTTTTTGTCCATTTACTTAAAAGTTGACTGTTGGTTTATCATACATAACTTTTATAAGATTGAGGTAGAGACCATCTATTCTGATTTTCTGTTGCCCTATCATGAATGAGTGTTGGATTTTGTTGGAAGCTTTTTCAACATATATTGAGATGATCATGTGATCCTTGTCCTTGGCTCAGTTGATATGGTGTATTTCATTCATTGATTTGTATATGTCAAATCAGCCCTGCATTCCTGGGATGAATGCCATTTGCTCAAGAAGTATAATCTACTTGATGACTTGTTGCATTCTATTAGCCAGTATTTTATTGAAGATTTTTGCATCTATGTTCATTAGAGAGAGTGGTCTGTAGCTCTTTTTTTTAATTGGGTCTTTCTCTGCCTTATAATAATGTTTGCTTCCACTAATGAGTTAGGGAGACTTGCTTCCCTTTAAATTTCCTTGAAGAGTTTGAGCAGCATTGGCATTAAGTCTTCCCTAAATTTTTTATAGAATTCAAAAGTAAATCCATCAGGACCTGGGCTTTTCTTAGTTAGTAAGGTTCTAATTACATTTTCAATTTCATTAACTGAAATTGGGTTACTCAGCAGTTTTATATCTTCTTGATTCAACTTTGATAATTCATGTGTTTCTAGGAATATGTGAATTTCTTCTGTGTTATCAAACTTATGAAAGTAAAATTTTTCAAAGTAGGTATTAATGATTTTCTGTATTTCCAGAGAGTCTGTACTGAGGTCACTCTTTTCATTTCTTATTGCATGGGTTTGAGTTTTTTCTTTCCTCTTTTTGATAAGGTTGGATAAGGGTTTATCAATTTTATTGCTTAAAAGAACTAGCTCTTTGATTCATTAATTCTTTGTACTGTTTTTAGTTTCAATTGCATTAATTTTTTTTCTGATATTTATAGTTTCTGCCCTTCTTTGGATTTTGGGTTTGAATTCCTTTTATCTTCTAGAAGTTTGAGGTATAGCATTAGGTTGTTTATTTGTGTTTGTTCCATTTTCCTGATATGTGAGTTCTGTTATAAATTTCCCTCTGAAGACTGCTTTCATTGTGTCCCACAGGTTCTGGTAATTTGTATTTAAATTTTTGTTCCACTGTAGATATTGTTTAATTTCTTCTGCAACCAATTGGTTGTTTAGGAAAGTGTTACTTAATTTCCATGTGTTTATGTTGCTCTTGTGGGGTTTCTTGGTTGTTAAGTTTCATTTTTATTGAATAATCAGATAATATGCAATGAACTATTTTAATTCCTTTGCATTTATTAAACATGTTCTGGGGGCTAGTCTATAATCTTTTTTTTAATTGGTACCGGGGATCAAACTCACAACTATGTGATTGCAAGGCAGGCTCTTATGCTGCTGAGCTAAATCCCCAGACCTTATAATCTTTTTTGTTAGAATTACACATGTATAGCTGAGAAAAATGTGTATTCTGATATTGTTGGGTGGAATGCTCAGTACACATCTGCTAGGACCATTTGTTGACAAGATTGATTCAGTTCTATTATTTCTTTGCTCATTTTTTACTTGGTTGATCTGTATCTTTGTGATAATGGGATGGTGAGGTCCCTGATTATAACTGTACTGTTGCTTATTTGATTTTTCATGTCGATTAAGATTTGTCTGACAAAGTTGGGTGCTCCCATTTTTGGTGCATATGTATTTATGATTGTAATCTCTTCCTCTTCAAGTTTTCCCCTAACAAGTATGTAGTGACCTTCTTTACCTCTTTTGATTGTTATTGGTTTGAAGTTCACATTGTTTGCAATGAGAATAACTACTCCTGCTTTTTTATGTATTCCTGTTGCATGGAGTATTATTTCTATACTTTGACTTTTAGTCTATGAATTTCCTTTTGTGTTAAATGTGTTTCTTGTACACAGCATATTGTTTGATTTTGTTTCTTAGTCCAGTATGTTTCTTTTTATTGGTAAGTTGTGATCATATAAATTGATGTATACAACTATATGTACTGAGTTTTCCCTGTCATGTTACTTTTCGGTTGTTGGTTTTCTACTTTTTCTGTTTTGTTTGCCCTGCTTAATGTTTTCCTTCTGCTGTAGTTCTTGCGATTGTAATTATCTTTGTCTCTTTGTAGAGTGTCTTTCAGTACTCTTTATAGTGTTGGTTATGAATTTCTTCAGTTGTTCCTTGTTATGTAGGTATTGTATTTCTCCATCAATTTTCAAAGATAGTTTGGCAGGGTATATCAATCTGAGTTAAAAGTTGTTTTTTTCAAAACCTGAAATATGTCACTCCAAGCATTTCTTGACTTAAAGTTTATGGTGAGAAGTCTGTCATGCTTCTGATAGGCTTTCCTTTGTATTTTCTCTGACATCTCTTAGTATTCTGTTCTTATGCCAAATTTCTCATAGCCTAGCTAATATATGTTTGGGTAAAGATTTATTTTGTTAATGTTTAATTGTGGCTCTGTATGCCTTTTATCAGTATATCAGATACTTATCCCATGTTTGGAAAATTTTCTGCTATTATTTTTGTAGTCTTTGCATGTCATTTATATTGAACCCTGCTTTTTCATTGACACCCATAAATCTTGCATTGTTTCTCTTTGTATCATCTTGTAGTTGTTGATTTTTTTAATTGTTTTTGTTGAAGTGTTGTTTACTGCTTCCTTGTTATTTTTTTAAAATTTTTCCTTGTTATTTTTATGGGATCTTTTTTTTTCATGATCATAAACTTTCATCTTATCTTCAAGGTCTGAGAGTTGATCTTCAACTTCATTTAAGCATTTTTGCCAGCTTTCAGTGGAATTTTTAATTTCTTCAATATCCCTTTGAATCTGTTTCATGCATTGTAAATCTGTCTTATATTGTTCACTCAAGGTTTCCATCTTTTTTGTTTCTCTATTTTTTTTTACCTAGATCTTTAGATATACACAGCATTTCATTCATATTTGTCACTCATTTTTTACCTTTGAGATTATGTCTGATCTGATTTCCTCTGTAGCTTCATGGAATTTTTTCTTTACTTGAGTTGTTATCATTTCAGAAAGTTGAGTTGTGTGACTTCCAATGTCTTCCATTTCAATATATCCTGGGTTCTTGGTGGGCTGGAGGGCTGAGATTGTATTTTGTTCTTCTATTTTGTCATTTTCTTCTCAAGCCCATGTGGCTTGCTAGTCACCCACATGGCGGATTGCACTTGAATGCTGCATTGGACAGAGCTTCAATCCTTTAGAGCCCAGTGGTAGCTGGGGCACACCCCAACTATGGTGCCAGGGTCTTATTCTCTGTGACCTGTGAGACTGGCCAAGTATTCTGATCCTCTGATGTGCTGGGTGGCAATGGGACACTGGGCTGGGCGGAGCTTGGATCCTCCTTGTAGGTAGCAGAGACATACCCCTGGAGTGTGCTGCTGGGGCCTAGTACTTGGTTGGGTGGGGTTGAGAACCTCCAGGACTCAGGAGACTTGCGAGAGCATGCCGCTGGAGGGTGGCACTGATGGGGCCTTGAGTCTGGGAGGAGTTCAGAGCCTCTGGACCATGAAGCTAGCCTGGCACACCTGCAGCCTATGGAACCTCAGGATTCGCCATGTGGGTGACTGAAACACACTCCTAAACTGTGGCACTGGGGCCTTGTTCTCTGATGAGGCAGCTCATATTCTCCAAAACCCATCAGCTGGGCTGGTCACTCTCTGGTAGGTGGCTCTGGACCTCTGAGTTGGGCTGGACTGGGCTCGGTTAGCTCTGTGACCTGTGAGGCTGGTCAGGTGTTCCCCTGATGGATTGTGCTGGGCTGCTGGGCTGCACTTAGCTAGAACTCTCTGCGGAGCTAGCAAGGATGCACTTCAGGTATGCAGTATGGGGGCCTTGCTCCTGGCTGGGCAGAGTTTAGAACCTCTGGGAGCCACAGTTTTGCTGTGGCACATCCCTGGACTATGGCACTGGGACTTTGTGCTCTGATGTGCCAAGCTCAAATTCCCCAAGTGCAAGTTTGGATGTCTTTCATGCAATGAAATATTTTACATACAAGTTCAGGAAACTATGATGATTATGTTGCTTATTGACAGTTTTCATAGAAGTTACTTTGGAAATGCAGATATTTTCTTAATTTTTTTTCTTCAGATGATCAGAATTCTTAATATGAAAAAAGAAAAACTTTTTATCTAAACTAGCTAAACTTTTAGCTCAACTTTAGCTAAACTTTTTAGCTCAAAGCAGGAGGATGTTTAAATGTATACCCTACTCAGAGAATATAACTGCCCAATAAGCTATGCTTTCCAGGTATACAGTTTGTATAGTTCTAGGAAAACACAGTTTTGTGTCATGAAGACTGAATTCAGTTTATTAACCATAAAATATCACTGTGCTCTGTAAGGCTGACTGCGTCTAAAACCTGACAATTATTAATAAATATATCATACACTGATAAGATTTTTTCTTCGTTTAACTATAATTGACAAAGGATACAATCTTACACTCCCTTTAAGTCTCAAACCTGCTAATGTCTAACAACTTTCTTAATGGAACTACTAATAGTGGCAAAAATAAATAAATAAATACATGCCATCTAAATGAATCTTAAGGAAAAATTGAACTGGCTTTTGTAAATACCACCCTAGAGAAGTAATTGCTGATGAAAAGTTAGCTACATTATCAGAGCATATGTGCATTATGTTAACTAAAGAGACCTAGGGTTGTTCTCTCCACACTAAAGTCATGTAATTATAGCTTTAATAGAATCACACAGTCATGTTTGATGATAAGATATAGTCATTTACTGAAAGAGAATCTCTTTTTTAATGGCTAACATAAAAACTAGGTAGAAATATTGTTTCTTGAAGATTTGAATACAGTTCAAGGAATGAAAGTGAAGTTTTAAAAGAAAGTTAAAGACCTGAATAGGAAAGTAGAGCATGCTAACCCTAAAGTCAAATGATCAAATTCAATGAATGATTGTGGTCAATTATCAGTTATTGAAAAAATAAACATTTTTCATTTCTACCATACACTGAATATATTCTTTTTACAGTTTATAGACCTATAGCTACCAAAGTCTTCTGGTTTATAGGCAGGGCTTTTGAAAGATGATTGGATTATGGAGCCAAAACAGGAAGAATCAGGTCACTGAAGTCACAACCTAGAACAATGTAACTTCCTCCCTGACTCCTCCTCGCACACTGCTTTCTGTTTGCAATAAGGTGACCTCATCCTCCTCAGCCCCTTGCATCATCCCCCTTCTTTCGGGAACCTGTTAACCATGCAAAGACTAAAGATTCCAAAACATGAGGCCAAATAAACCTCTCCTCCAAGTTGCAGCTACCGTATCAGTTATTATGTGCCAACGACGAGGAAAGGAACTAAGGGATTCATTGTAAATTCTTTTTAAAATATGATGAGTTAGACATGATAAAAGATTTTATATTTTTGATAGGTGCCAATATATTTTTCATATATATAATCATATATATATTTTCATATATATTATATATACATCTTTCATATTTTTTATATATATAAAAATATATAGATATATAGTATATTTATATGGAATATATTCATATATAATGTATTTATACATATGTTTAAAATATGTATAATACTTATATATAATATATGTAATATTATATATATATTTATATATTATGGTGCCCTAATAAAATGTTTGGAAAGTTTCGTGCTCTTCAGTTTTTTGAAGGAATTTATGTAGAATTGATATCCAATAAATTTATGTAGAATTGATATCCAATAAATATTTGATAGAACTAGACATTTAAAACATCTTGACTGAATGTTCCATTTGTGAGAAATTTAATTACAGATTCAGTTTTTTATAAGACATAGTAAGTGTTAGTCTCTTACAAAACTAGTACATTTCTGCAGTTCACAGGGCGTAGCGCTGGGGACTGCATCTGATCACAAACCGCTTTCTGCCTGGCATCTTTTCCCTGTTCTCTGCTTTGTGGCTGCCATTCCCATCGTCTACACATACTCTTTTTTTTTTTTTTTGTCTTGGAACCAGATAATCAAGAACTAAAAACTATAAATCAAGATATATATAAAATTGCCTCTTTTGACTTTTCTGTGCTATTATTTTGTCCCCACAACAAGAAGCTGACTAATGTAGAAAACTGGTAACAGAGAATCAGGGACACTATGTTCATTACACTGCCCCTGAGGTTCAGAAGCAATTGGAACTCGGTGGTGGAAGGAGTTATAGAAGCTTTGGGAATATGAACTAATGTAGTCCTAGAAAGCGATAGCAGTGCCTGGTGAGTAACTCTGGTCAGAACTTCGACGATAAAAGTCCTGGTAGGGGTGTATGCAATTAAGGTAAGTTTTGAACAGTTTCAGTTGATTATAAGGATTATTCCAGTGCCAATTGCACTATAGGTCATGCGTGTTACAATCTGATGGAAAGACTTACAACATGACTCATATTCTGAGACTTCACAAGAACTTGAGATTAAAGGCTATGAACTAATTGATCTAGCGAAATAAATTTCAAGGCAGCCCTGTATTCAGACTATAGTATGTCCACTGTTAGAAAGTTTTAGCCTAAGAATCAAGAATGAAGCAGAAGAGAAGATTTTGTGAAACTTAAACTTCGGCCAAAAAGACCTCACTTATAAATTTGGACCCAAAGAAAAGTATTAGCTAAAGAGACTAGTGTCTTCAAAGGCAAACCTAGGACGTCGTAGACCAAGAGAAGAAAGATGTCTTGACGAAATGTCAGAAATCAGAGAGACCTGTTCTATCTGTGGCTCAAGAGTAAGAAATTATAAAATTTATAAAGCTCTCCTTAAAGAAAGTGTCTGGTGCAAAAGGGCTGTGATGTACATAAAAAATTAATAAAAGAATTTTCTAGAACACATTTGGTTGGTTCTCATGTGCATACCCTTGTGGATTGTATCTTGTCTCTTGACCAATTCTATCTGGTGCTGTTTCTCTGCTTTCTGCTTTCTGGTCACCATATCCTTTATCAATTCCTTTCTGCTATAATATTATTGCCTTGGAGCTAGACAACAATAGATTGAAAACTCTGAAACCATGAGACAATGTAAGCATCCTCTGCTTTAAGTTTCACATTCTGTATTTTGTCCAGGAATGGAAGGTTGACTAATACAACAGTTCATTTACTTTTTTATTGGAGTGATCCAGGATTTTGTCTTTTGATGCCTCATAAATTTTACCTAAATGGTAAAATATTTTTCATAAAATCATTATTATCTTTTAAACATTGGTAGAATAGGTGAGGTTGCTATTTTTTCAAGACTGAGACTACTAGTTCTGTCTTCTCTTTTTTCTTTGTTATCATGATTCATCTGGAATCAATGTTTGTTTAACTAAGAACCAATGTTTTCTTTTTAAGAGTTCTTATTTTTTATATTATTGATTGCTACTATCATTTGTGTATTCTTTCTATTATGACAGTGGATAATTTTCTATTTTCTTTATAGTGCTATGGTTAGAAAGTCATTTAAGATTTTCATCATTTCTAATATAAATATACTGTAAGTTTTCCTGTAAGCTGAGTAACATGCATGGAATATGTGTGTGTGTGTGTGTGTGTGTGTCCTGGGGGTCGAATTCACAACTTTGCTCTTTCTGGGCAGGTGCTGTGTCACAAATCTGTATCCCCTAGCCTGGAAAATTTTTTAAAATATTTTATTTTATATTATTTTATTTTATTTATTTTTTGTACCAAGGATCAAACTCGAGACCTCGTGCTTGCCAGGCAGGCACTTATGCTGCTGAGCTAAATCCCTTTATTTTCATTCACTTTAAAATTCCAGTTTTCTTTGTATTTTTTCACTTGACAAATTATTTTGAATTACTTAGGATTATTGTTGGTTTTTCTCTTTTCTCTTACAATTTAACTAGTTTTATTCATGTGTTTTCAGTCTTTCCTGTAATGGTCACATATCTTTAAAATATTACATGATTTTAATGAATTATTACTCTTTTTTGTAATCTTCTTTTCCACATATAATAGCTGGGGTATGCCGTGTCTGATCATAAATATTCTTTTCAATAGTGTTGGCACAATATGTCTCTTTTTTTTTTCACTTTTGTCTAAATATATATCAACAGCATCGAGTTGTGCCCCGTTCTCTCATATAATTAGGATGCTCAGACCACGTTTATTGACTCAATTGTATCATTAAATCTAGTATACTTCCTTTTTATGTCTATTTGCTGACATGCTCAATTTTTTTGTTTTTCCTCCCTATTTTCAAATAATTGAACATTTTATATTATTCTGTTTATCTTTTAAAATTAATCCCTTAAAATCTGTGTGTGTTTGTGATTTCTTTGATTTAGAATTTTTCAATTAATCACTATCTAAACATGCTATATATGTTTGTTGTTAGTTATAGTTTTGATGCTCTTAATTTATTCTTTCTTCCTTACTCTTGGTGTAAAGGACTCATCAAGTTGTTCCAAATGAGATGTTAATACATTTATTAAACCCCTTCTAAGAAATTCATAAGCTTCAAATTTTTTCCAATTTAAAGCCTTAAAGTTAAGAAACACATTCACAGTTATCTCCAGCATCTAAATATTTTCTTTCTTTTGCTTTATCTTGTTTTGATTTGCATGCTAGAACAATTTATGTTTTCAGGGTTAAAACCTGATATGTGTCAGAAATATATTTTAATTTCTGTTTTCTCCCTGAGAAGGTGGCTTTCTTGGTATCTTGTTCTGAATCTCTGTTTGTATTACTCCAAACAATTAACAACCAAATTTGTTGGCTTCTCTGTTGGGTAGCGTCACCCCTCCTCCCAGGGTCCTGGCCCTCCTCTAGTATTAGAGACTAACACTGGATGAGAAGATTGCTATATGTTATTGGTTTACCTGTCAGCTCTACTTTCCGTTGAGTTCTTTTCCTCTCAATTACTGCTCGCATTGGTATTGTTTCAAAATCTGATAGAATTGATTTTACCTTTTATTTTGTCTTTGTTTTAGTTTGCTTGGTTCTCATTTATGTATCAGTTGGTTCCTCTATTATTTCTAGGCAGAAATATTGTTCTTTACATTACTTCACCATGACAAGAATTGGAGAATTGTGTGAATATATGTTTACATTTTCAGTAAGACATTTATCTTTCTTAAAGACAAATTTAAGCAAATAATGCATATTTGCTTCAAATTAGAGATTTTATATTTCAATTTGACTCTTTAAATCTGAAACTTTCTATTATAAATCATTACTGTAGTACATTTGCCCCCTCCTGGAAAAAAATGGACTCCTGAGGAATACAATAAAAATCAATTTGTATGAACTCATTTTTGTTCATTGTATATTATATATAATTACTCAAGAATATTCATAGTTATGTGTCATCATTTACAGCCTCTCTAAAAAACTACTTCAGATATGAAACATTTCTAATCTCTTTGCAACATTCACCTTTTGTCTAGTATCTTTTTTTTATTTTAAGAGAACCCAAACAAATAAAAAGCAAACAACACTTCAGTTTTGGCCCTTATAGGTAGTTCATTTTTTATGTTCTCAGTTTTATCAGGTTTATCAATTTATCAATTTAAATTTTGTCATTTTCTCACAAAGTCTGAAGACTTACATTCTCTCTTCAGACCTTTTCACCTTTCTTATATTTTCAGCTTTTCTTATTAACTGTTCTTAAATATCAACAATTGGCAAAAAGAATGCATACACATTTTACAAAAGAAGTACAAATGGCTAAAAAGTACATAAAGAAATGCTCAATATCACTGGTCATTAGAGAAATTCAAATTAAAACAATACTGAGGTTCTATCTTATCCCAGAAGGAATGGCTATCATCAGGGAATCAAATAAAAAAAAGTGCTGAAGAGGACGTGGGAAAACATTACCCATCTACATCGCTGGTGGGAAAGTGAAGTAGTGCAACCACTGTGGAAATCAGTGGGGAGACTGCTTAAAAAACGGAAAATAGAAGTTTCATTTGAGCCAGTATTCCCCTTGTAGATGCCTTCTTGAGTTAAAGGAATCATTATGGTGACACATGTATATCCTTTTTATAGAATTTGAAATAGCTCTACCCAGGGAGTGGCCTAAGTGTCCATCCATGTGAAAATGGATAAAGAAAACATGCTATTTACACATCATGGAATACTATTTTGCCATAAAGAAAGATAAACTCGAGTCATTTGTAATTAAGGTGAGTTCTGTACATGTACCAAATCCACACAAGTAATGCAGCACTGTGTATTGCAAACATGTACAAAACACAACAAATAAATGAAGGAGATCATGAGATGCATGAAGGAGAGATGGAGGGAAAAGGAAAGAAGATGAAAAAAGAAATTAAGATGCATAGCCTTCCTGTGAAGTGAGTGCTGCCGTGCTGATTGGAAAAGGCCCCAGACAAAAGAGAAACTGCATCTTCCCAGGAGCCAGCAGGTGCACGGGTTTGAGAACCAGTAGTTCACACCACACCCGTCAGGAGGCTCAGGGTGGGGTGATAACAACTGAGGCAAAGGGAATAGCTTGATGCTTGTATTGTCTGGTTGACTGCAGGGCACTGGTGGTCTCTGCATCTACTTGGAGTATGGCAGTGTGCATTGTGTCAACTATGGGGATTTCCTCCAGCCTTGTTTTTGAAATACAATGTTTTATTCCTTTTTACTCTTTTATTTTATTTCTACATCTGGTGACCTGAGCAACTATTTTGAAGATAATAATGTGCAGTATTATTCTCACTACTTTGTCCTGTTCCAATTTATTGTTTTATTTTATTCAATGTTATGCTTTGATTGATTTTACTCTGCTTTGTTTTGTTTGACTTTGCTATGTCTGATGGAATGGACAATTATTGTGAAGATAGCAAGATATATTATGATAGCCATTGTTGATTTCCTATTGTTCTGTAGCACTTTCACTACTGTATTTTGATTGGATTTATTCTGTTTTGTAGGGTTTTGTTCTCTTCAAAGTAAAAAAAATAAATGAGAATAAAAGATCAGAATTTACAGTAGTAGGAATAACTAGATATGAAAGAGACTTCAACTTGAGAAATAAAACCATGATTACAAAGCAAAACCAACAAAAAAGATGCATAATGTTCATGTACCAACTCCCTACAAGGTATGTTAATATTGTTTACTGTGAAAATGTACTAATGCATAAAAAGTAAAGACAACAAGCTATAAAAAATACTGACACTACATGTAAGAAATGTTCACATATAACTATTGTAAAAATAAATTTAAAATTTAAAATATTTAAAAGATGATCTTACCACTTAAAACCTTTTAGTGCATTTTATTTTTGTTATGCATATTTTCACTGTGTAAATTTTATAGACTAAGACACTTTGTTTTGATTTGCATTATTTACCATATAACACTTTAAGAATTCTATAAAAATTTGTTACACATCTGTACTGAACTGAACGCTTAGGTGGTAGAGTTTATAATTTTATTTTGCTATTACCAATAATGTTTTTATTGAACTATATTTAAAACACTCTCCTTTTGTGTGCATTTCTTTCTGTATGACCGATTCTCAGAAGTAGAATAACTGTCAAAGAGCATGAGTAATTTGAGTGTTCTTTATAAATATTCCCAACTGTTTCCCAAAAGAAACATAACAATTCCCACAATCTCTAGCAGTGCTTGTGTCACTCTGCCCCGGACAGTATTGGTTGTTTTCATTTTAAACAAATCAAAATATGTCAAGGATAAATTTTAGCCTTATAAAATCTAGTTGTTTATGTTATATTAGTTCTGCTTCTTATCAGTCTACCAAGTCAATCCACTCCCCTTCATTACTACTGCAATTGCTTTGGATTTGGCCCTAAAATTTGTCATTTTGTGCGGTGTTAACATTTTCTAAGAGTTCTTGCCTTTAGTCAACTGTTTGTTCACTCTTTGTCAACACCTTAAAATTATTTTCTAAAATGCTAATTTAAATCTGCATGTCATATTTATAACATATCCTATAAGTGACTTTGTATGCACAATATATACATGACAGATCCCAGTTACTTGATATAAAATTTAGAAGATATTTCACCTCCTCTAAAAATACTGAATAATCAAAAACTCTGTCTTCTGAGCAGCTGCCAAATGCTTCTTCAACTCTGTTTCATGTTGTTAAGCCATATTTATACTGTTCTTGGTTTAATGCTGTCCTATGCCAACATTCTCACTCTTTGTTTGACTGTAAGCTCAAAGAAGACAAGAATATGTTTATCTGTTTTGTTCACATAATGCCACATACGTGACAGTAGGTCAACATAGCATAATAGTATAAATTGATTGTAAATGAGTTTTTTATTGTCTTTTGCTTGCAATTTCAGATATATTGTCATATGTCTCAAGAAAAATATTAATAATGTATTGAGAGCTTCCAAAAAAATTGGAGTCCTAGTTCTGGGAAGCTAGCAACTCTATCTTAATGGGAAATGAGTGCTGGTACACACGGGGTTTACATAGTACTTTTCAAGGAATATTCCTCTTACCTGACATATGATTTAAAGCCTGGATATTTAACTTGCAATTTTGGGGCTCCTCACACAGGAAACTTTTTTACTCTGTCAGATGTGCTTGTGATTCTAGTCTAAGCTGTGTACACTTTATGCCTCCCTAACATCTGGCCTTGTGTTCTATGCTTCCTAGAATCCTAAGGACAGTTTGGCCTGGGAGCAACCTCTAGCTTTTCCAGCTGGATGGGCAAATCCAGCCTACCATACAATAAGGAAATGATTTCAAAGATCTGTACTCGCATACCCAGGCTACGAAACGGTGTAATGAGGGAGGGCAACTTCTGTATCCTGGTTATCCATGGAAAAATAAAGAATAAGACAGGCAGAAAAAGACTGTACCAAATGCAATCTAGAAAGAGAAAAAGGTATGGGTCACTTTAAAGTCAAAGGCAAATATCTGAATAATCCATTTAAAAGAAGTATTGGGAAAGCAGGAGCTGAGTTTGCTAGGGTAGATGAATGTCTCTCACGTTTGTATGTTTGAGTCTGGTACTGATCTGGAAATTGTTTTAAGAGCAACTGAATATTATGTTTAGAATAAGAAAATTAAATGTTTATGTAGAAATAGGTGCCAAAACACCTTAAATTAATATTAACATTGCTATATGGGAATTCACTATGGCTCATTATCAGTAATTTACCTATTTTCCTGGATACATTATGCTTTGGCATTCTTGTTTCTCTAAATACCCTTTTCTCTTTCTGTATTTCTAAGATCTCGCCTCTTACAGGCAGTCTTAGAATGAGTTGATCTTTTCTCCATAAATTCTTCACACTTTCAGAAACACTCTGCTCCATAGTCTGTATGGAACTTTTTGAGAAATTCTGTTTTAGCAAATATCTCGATCCTTCCCTTTCCATGTTTTCTAATTTATTGATATTCCCTCAGTAAAAGGGATTTGTCTTACAACTCTATGAATCAGCTTTTATCTGTGACAATATTTGCTAGAAACAGAAAAGGACCACTTGAAATGTGAACAAAACTCTTAGAAAAGGAGAGTGATTAACAGCTTAAAGAAATAAGTGCCACCTCTTCTGGGAGCATAAAGTGAAAGGGAAGATTTACTAAAACAATATCCTAATAAGGAAGGGTATAATTTGGATGCACCAGAGAGCCTATCTTATATTTCTGCACAACACAGTACTCCCGAGGCAGTGACAGTGTTTGCTTCTCAAGTTTATAAGAATGAGAAGGAGCCATGTAGGAATTTATTCTTGATAATAATTTAAAATTACTGTGAATTATTTTAAATATTTTGTTATTTAAGCCCTGTTACTGGTACTGGAGATGCCTTTGATACTATTGCCTATGATGCTTAGCTCATTTTTGCTCTTAGTTCTAAGAGTATCCAAACTCTTCCTGCTAAACATTTGAATCATTTTCCAACGTTATCACCCCACGTCATATGAGTTAATAATGAAAATTTAACCCCAACAGCTTTAGCCCTGTGTAATTCTCCATAGAATTCTTTATTTGGTGACGTAACAAAAAGAGCAGAAGAAGTAAAGAGACAAGGTCACTTAGTCTAACATCAGTTCAACCCGTTATTACTGTCCTAATTCTAGGATTATGATTAGGATTGCCAGAAAGATTGTATATCAGTTAAGGTTACATTAAGAATTCAGCAATAATAGTGTATACAAACTTAATTATTTATTACAAATTTAAAAGGTACTTTTATTTTAATATTACTGAAACAGTTTTTTTTTGCTACAAACATTTCTGTAATAGCCATTAGTGAATGGATGATGAAACTATTTTTAAGAAAATAATGAGGAAAAAGCAAATGCAGGATATGAGAAAATAGAAAATAAGTAAAGCTGCTTCCCAGCAGAGATATTGATATGCACATTAATGTGTTACTGGAATAGGACCACAGCAACAAAATAATCAATGCCAGTCTGGTCCCATATTTTAAATAACTTTTTCCTTTTCCAAGAGTTCAATATGTAGTCAGCCAGCGAAAGCTTCATAGGGTACTTGCTGAGTATATGAGTATTTTTTTTCAGATTCCTATATAGAATAGTCTAGCTTAAACTAATTTTGTCTCAGAGTTCTTGTATTCATGACTTTAGCTATTTTTAATCATGAGGACCATGTATTTTAAGAAGTAAAGATACTATTTTCTCACCAAATAATTCAAGACATACATGAGAATGATAATTCTCATTAAACCTGAATCATGTTTAGAATTTATATGTACCACATTATTTGGAAAGCACTTTAAATATATTTCTTGTAAAGTGAATGTTATCTTTTTCACTTTAAAGAAGGAAAATTAAGATGAGTTTTTACATACTGAATTACAGTGTAGAGGCGCCATGAATGGTTAGCATGAAATATCTTTCAAATTAAAAAATCCTTAAGGAATGGAGAGAATAACTGGTGATGCATAACATATACACGTACGTTAATTTGTAAGTATATGCAGAATTAGGCAAATAATGCATCCTTTTACATAAATATATGTGTATATAAACTAAAATTCTTAGTAAAGTGGAACAAAATTGATATTATTTTAAAATTATTTTAAGTTAAAACTAATGCTCTTCTAAAGCCTCTTCTAAGTGATAATGGAAATTGAAGACAAACTGATGCACTTTATACTAAATGTGTATGAGCAACATATATCTAACTGCACACAAACATAAACACACACAGATAGGAATATGGCTCATATATTCAGGAGAAAAATGACCAGTACTTTAGTCAGAAGCCAGCAAATTGAAATCACAAAAAGATGCCACTATGTAATTACCAGAATGACTAAATTTAAAAAGATGGACTATGAAAAGTGTATATGAAGATGTTTAATAAACACAGTTCTTGTATTTTGCTAGTATAAATATAAAACTGTGCAACCAATTTGGAAAGCAGTGTTACAGTTTCATATAAATGTAAATATACACTTACCATATGCTACTGGAATTTCATTCATAAATATTTAACCAAGACAAATGAAAATACATGTAAGCAAAAAATGCATGCAAAATTGATCATAATAATTTTACTCTTAATAGCTTCAAATTGTAAGCAATCTAAATATCCATAAACAGAATATACATAAAAATAAAATTACATAAGAACTAACTACTGAACAAGCACTAATACCACAGTGTTGTGAATTAACCTATAAAATATTATATGACTATATATGCAATTCTATCCAATTTTCAGAATATATGACATTAATCTAACGTGTTAGAAATTAAATCATTTCTGGGATAATGAATGGTCATTTACTTTTATAAAATAAATTCACTGAAATATAAATTAAGTATAATAGGATACACCAATTTACTTGTAATATTTTATAAAATAAATTCACTGAAATATAAATTAAGTATAATAGGATACACTATATTATAATTGTATAATTTGATGAATTTTGACAAACCTGAGTAACTGCTACTGTAATAAAAATATGAGAAAAAATTTGCACATTAACATGAAAACTTCTTTTAGACAAAATATTAAGTTCTGTTAAAATTTTAGAAAGATCCACAGAAATTTAAGAAAATTTAAAGAAATCATTTATTCAAACCCCTCAGTGTGTGACATATTGTCTTTAATATTAGCAAAAGCCCAGAAATGAATATTTTTATTACAGCAGTAATGATAAAATAGTAATACACCATATTTCACCTTTTTGAAACAGGCAAACATATACT
Source organism: Dolichotis patagonum (assembly GCA_004027295.1). Taxonomy (NCBI): domain Eukaryota; kingdom Metazoa; phylum Chordata; class Mammalia; order Rodentia; family Caviidae; genus Dolichotis; species Dolichotis patagonum. Next base: position 34,268 of record PVJX010004925.1, read on the forward strand.
GTGAATCTTAGTACATGATTTCTATTATTAAAGAAAAGTTGCAATTTGTAATTATAAATTTTAATAATTTATTTTTAAAGTTAAAATAAAAAATACATTGAGATGAATAATTTTCCTGAAAAGAAAGGACTCATGTCAACATAGTTAGATACATACAAATTTTTATAAAATTCATTGAATACTTACAGACAAGAAGAAAACATTAAAATTGAGTATGTGTCAAGTAGCCTCCATTTCCCTATAAAGGCCTCAAGATCATCCTTTTTATGGCTGAGTAATATTCCATTGTATAAAAATACCACATCTTTTTCTTTTTCTTTTTTTTTTAATTTAAATTAAAAAAATACCACATCTTTTTCATCCACTCTGCCGTTGATGGGCATTTTGACTGTTTCCAAGATGTAGCTATTAAAAATTATGCTTCTGTAAACATGGGTGCACATACATCACTGTGGCATGATCTTTTCAAGTTTTTTGGGAAAATACTCAGAGGGATGATAGGTGGGTTGAATGGAACTTCTAATCTTAGTTTGTTGAGGAATCTCCATATTGATTTCTATAGAGACTATATCAGTCTACAGTCCAACCAACAGTGGAGAAGTTTTCCTTTTTCCCCACATCCTCACCAACATTTGTTATCAGTTGATTTATTAATGGCCTCCATTCTTTCCAGAGTGAGACTATCCTCATAAGTGAAACAATTAAGACTCACATTTGTAAATATCACATTGTATATCTAGTTTAAAAAAATAATAAAAATTGAAAATATATAATATATAATAGATATAATAGACCCAAAATATATAATAGATATTGTAAAAATGAAACAGAAGGAAAGTGCTCTAAAGGATATAACTGTATGGATGTTTAAGAGTGTAAGACAGATGACCACATTGCTAAGTTTTCATTAGATCATTGAACAGAATGGTTCGCACTGTCAGTGTTTGTCTGTCCAGTTTTTATCTTTGAATTTGTAACTTGATTTTGTAACTTTGAGTTTGTAACTCTTAATTCTAAGAGGACAATATGTAACTTAGCAGCTAGTAATTTCTTAGTATTAATATTTTTCTTTGGACTTATGTATTACTTCTACCCTTTTTCCTATTGTCTTTATATTCTCTTTTTTTTAAATGAAAAATTGAGTATGTGACATGATCCCTTTCTGCATTTTTTAAACAAAATATTCTGCAGAAAGTATAAATTAATGAATGAATTAGCTATTAATACATAAACAGAGTATTCTGAGGGGAATAAAGAGACCCTATGAATGTTCATGTACAAAAACTATGTTTGGACCTTTCTCTAATTGTCTTACTTATTCTCTTTATTTCTTGGTACGGTGAGAAGGATGGATCTTTATAAATACTACTCAAGGTGTTTCTGAGTCTGGCTTTATTTCATTTACCATGCTGATCTCCACATCTATCAAATTTCCTTCAAAAGGCAGAATAACGTCTTGTCGCTATTATATGGAATCAAAAAGATGACTAGAAAATAGAAGAGAAATTATCAGACAAAATGAAGGGAAAAAATAAGAAAGATGTAAGAGTGGGTAATACAGGAGATTAAACAAAGTATACTATGTGCTGTGAATATTCCCTGTTATGACTTGTGTCTAGCTGTTACCCCAAAACCTTATGCAATCATAGGTAGGGCCTTCTCAGAGGTGGATGGATATGGAGTGTGTGATGTTGGTATTAACTCATGGTACAGTGCTAAGAACAATGGCACTAGGATCACGGATGTGAGTGCTACCCAACCTAAGTATCCTGGATATAATATGAAAGAGCTGTAGCTGTCCCTTGTTTCTTTGCTACTGTCTGTCTGTCATGACCTGTTTCTCCTCTACAATGCTTCTCTGCCATGTGACCCTACCTGGGAGCCAGCCAGTTATGGACTGAATTATCTAAAAACATGGAGCCAAACAAAACTTTCCTCTCTTAACTAGTGAGTGTTGAGTATTTTGTCTCTGCAACAAGAAAAGTAACTAAGAACCTCACAACACCCGCACCCCAAAAAACCAGAGTAACTGCGGAGGAATGACAGTGGAGGGAGAGAGATGATTAAAGCATATTTATTACGTGACATACAAATCTGCCAAAATGCAACCCAATAAGCTGTATAAATAATATGCACCAATAAAAGAGAAAAAACACTGAGTATATAAAACTATAATTCAGATGGCAAAGTGTGACCCAGAAAAAAAAAACAAATCTCCATAATATATTTACAGTACACTATTTTGAAGATACTAAGTTAATGAGAAATAGGATATAAAGTCACAAAAAAAAACTTCCCCAATATATCAGACTGCTGTTCATTTTAAAAATTATAAATATATTGCCTTAATCTCCATCAATTTTACATATTTCTGATAAGGTTTTTAAACAATTCTTTAATTGTTTAAATTTCCAAGAGAGAACAGATATGTTTAAATAGTCAAATATCTATACCTAAGGTTATAGTTGATGTATATCATAATATTCCAAGGCATTAATAAATAAGTTAAAATAAGTATTTGTACATCTAACCAGCTGGATTTCTAATGTATTCCAATGTTATCTTTTTCTTATACAAATGACGTTCCTATATTTCTGTTTGCGCTACTGTTTTTTATCCTTCAGTGATCTATTCAGGGATCAGTTCACCACCACGCACTCTGCGCTGCAGGAGGACACTTCCTCTGTGATTCCACAGCAGTCCCCATGCTGTTTGGTTCTCTTGTCTTTATATCTCACAACAGCCACTGACAGCAGGTATCATCAGACTATTATTCTATTTGCTTTTTTTTTTTTGGTACCAGGGATCGAACTCACTACACACTTGCAAGGCAGACACTTATGCCGCTGAGCTAAATCCCCAGCCCAAGACTATTATTCCTTGAATCTATGCCCTTAAACAGCACACGGCACATAATACGATCACAAAAATATTAGTAGACTGAATTAATTTGAAATAGACGTAAAATGCAGAAGAAGCAGGAGCCTGCTGGGGAAGGGTGGTCCGTGAGACAGGCACCGGGAGATAACTATGGAATTGGCGAGTTGAAAGGAGCACGTGGAAGCTGATGACCAAAGACCTAATACGATATGACATGTGAATATTCTCATTTCTTTTAACGTATGGGGAATAATGAATATGAGTAAAGAGAGAGAGAGAGAGAGAGAGAGAGAGAGAGAGAGAGAGAGAGAGAGAGAGAGAGAGAAAGAGAAATAGAGAGAGAGAAAATTTTAGGGATAGTTTGATGTAAGTACCAGAAAATGTATATTTAACAAGAAACTTGGAATTATAAATTAGAGGAGCTGGGCTGTGGGTTTAGCTCAGTGGCACAAGTGCTTGATTGGCAAGCAAGAGGTCATGAATTCGATCCCAGTACAAAACACACACACACACACACACACACACACACACCCCAAAAGCCCAATATATAATTTAGAGGAAGTAACACAGTGCGTGCATTATCTACTAAATCCATAAAAGTCTGCTTTTATTTATATCAGACATTATCACATCCTCCCTATGGTGCTACTTCTTGCTCATTTTTCCATCTTTTTCAAAATAAATTTATTCAACTAATATTTTGAAGTAAAAAGATGCATCAGCATGTATAATTTAACTATTGAGGACAAAAACAAGGCAGATATAAAAATTAATTAAAATATCTACAGTAATTGTAAATAAGAAAAATGGATTTTGATTTCATTTGATGCTAATAAATATCATTACATACTAACCCCCACCTCACACACACTCAGAAAGAATGGATTTTCAAAAGTTAGATGTTCTTTAGCGGTGCTGTTGTCTTTTTCCTTATGAATAGTCTTCCTGATTAGCGTCAGGCCAGTCACTCCACTGATATGAACAAAAAATATGAAAATATTATAAACATTATTCTAAACTAAAATAATGAAGTTGTCAATGACACAAATAGTTAATCTGAAAGGAAAATAAATAAGGGAAAATATCAATTTTCAACAGAAAATTTCATATCTTACATGTATCACATATTTGTTTTCTTTTTACCTAACATTTACTGTTCCTTTACTCATCTCTATTAATTTGGAAAAAAAATAGGCCTCACCAATAAACAATTATTAATCCTACATCTATTTGCGGAAACAGTTTAGTAAAAATATCTGTAGAACCTCCCAAAATATTTTCAACCCCAATAATTAAGACTTTTCAGATCTTTCATATGCACTGTGTTCTGTTTTTCAAATATACTGAATTGTTATGAGTCAGCCTTAAAAACCGCTGATAGCACAGACTTACCAACAAAGTTGGTTAGTGAAAACTCAAGTTGAGCTAGGCATAGTAGTGCACTACTTTAATTCCAGCATTTGGGAGGCTGAGGCAACAGGATTGCTGAGTTCAAGGCCAATTTGAAGGACGTAGAAAGACCCTATCTCAAAAAAAGTCAAGTTAAATTTAAAAAAATATTATTTTTTTATTATAGAGATTGATGTAATAAGATGGTAAAGATAAAAAATGTAAAATAAGCAATACAAATATTAATATGCATATATAAATATTAATATGAATATATATATTTTAAAAAACTAAGTATATAGTAATTTCAGTAAAACTAACTAAAAGATATTACAAAAAATAAGATTTCAAGCAGAGTGTCATTTTACATTGTTTGGTTTCATTTGTTTTTATAAATTCATTTGCATAGGTTAATGTGAGATAATAGATATATTAATATTTATCCACTAATATAATCAAGATTATGCAATCCCAGGGTGGAATAGTCTAGGTTACAGAAATGAATAGTGGATGAAAAAATTAATCATGCCTTACACAGTTTCGTACAGAGTAGGAGACAAAACAGGAGGCAGTTTCCTATAAGAGCAAAAGCACTAGAAAATTTGATAAAATAGAAAAAGGAATAAAAAATAAGTAGCTAAAGAGTTTCATACTGTTAATATAGATTATGAACTATGTTTTTAAAATGATAAACACCATCTTCAATATCTTCACTCTTCAATTTTTGATGCGTTCTACACTGACAGAGGTAATAAGGGTATTTACAGAAGTAAAAGATCTCTTAGAGCACTGGTAACTTGCATAATATAATTCCAGTAAGGCAGAACCATCATATGTTGTACAAGTCTCCCTCCTAACAGGATAGAAGTCCAATTTACATTTTGTTTTTCTATGTTGACTGAAAGAATATATGAACAAACGATTGTGAAATATGTTCATTTTTTAATATTTCTGTGTATTATGTACAGACACATTTGCCTGAATCCGTCTGTGTGCTGGTGTCTACAGGAAAGACACCACACTTTGCTCTTTATGACACACAGTAAGGAAGAAAAAATTTAAAAATCAAGTAAATGCTTTTTTGTCATTGTTTGTATAAATTGTCTTGAATTTCCTACCAAATGACAAGGAACGTTATGCTTTAGAAACACTCGTTTTGATCAGACAGACCTGAGTTTAAATCTTACTTTCTCTTTACATTTTACTACCTAGAAAAAGTTACTGTCCCTCTGCCATGTTTTATGTTAAAATATGACCACTGACTTCCTGTTTCTGTGTACTAAAATGCAGTAAGAGTGTAAAACTAATGTCCAAGCAGTTTGTGTCGTATAATAGAGAAAATATTTGCTAGATATTATTTTTACTGTCATTGTGATCTGTATAATTATTCATTGAAAGTGATACTATACTAACAAATCTTGAGAAATAAATTGCAAACTATTTTAAATTAGGATAAAGATTTTATTAATAGCTAATCAATGTAGATCTTAGTATGCTTAAAATAAGTTATGTCAAAAATAAATAATTTATTTCACTACAGATAACATATTTTTCTTGGTAAGGATTTGCTTTCTAACTCTTTTTGTAACATGGCTTTCTTTAAATTTGTTTTTTTTTTTTTGCTTTTTATGTTTTCTTGATTTGATTAATTGCATTTCCAAGTAAAAAGTTCTATATCTTCATTCATAGTAAATGTAGACGTCTACTGCACACAGAACTTTAAATCTCATTGTGATATTTTGTCCCTTAAAGGTTTTTGCTGGTCGTTTTTCATCCATAGTACTTGTTTCTTACCTACACTCAGCTTGTCACATACAAATGAGGGTGACCACTGGCACACAAAATCACAGAATCAAAGTTATTTCATTACAGCAGACACTAAATCATCCCAAAGAAAGGTCATATTCTTTTTTTTCCTCTTTTGTGCTCAAGTGGTAGTGACTCATATAGTTACCATAAGAATAATAGCTCATAAATTATTTACATAAACAATCAGCTTTATTATTTTGCTTCTGTAGCATATATAAAGCAAAATATCACTACTATTGAGAAATAGCTTCTCACATAATCCAAGGAGTTTCTGAGCTTAGGACATCTGAAATTAGAAATTCAATGCATCACTTCTTGAAGCCCTGAAATACAGTGTTTGATAATGCTGTTATTTTTTTTTCCTAATGTTGACATAGTTTTAAAAACAGTTCATCCCAGTTTATATTGACATGTTATCATCAATTATGTTTCACCATCTGTGGACCTAATTAAATTTACCCTTAAATTTGATTTTAGCAGACATCAGTCACAAGCAAGACATGTTTACTAAACATCCTCCGTAAAGAAAGAATAAAAAAAGTTAAAATATTCTCCGAAAATTTTCTCTTAGAAAATAGAGTGTCAAATAGTGTTGCTTATGTCAGAATATTCTAAGAGCATGGTAGAGACTAATTAGCCTGTGATACAGCATTTATATGGGATCATCAGGGCATATAAAGAATTTTTCTTATATTTTATAACATAGGATGAAGATCAAGTTCTTTTCATTTTTCCTCCTTCTAGAAAGTACACACCAAACAAATTTAAAAATCAGTGAAACATTTTTAGATTTGGCAATATGTGAAGCCTCTAAACAAAGATAGTGATATATTTTATTTTTCATCTTTAGGTGTGAAAGAAATACCCCAAACTAGTAAGCTTTTAGCTAGTGAAGTGAATGATGAAAGCATAAAATAATCTCTTTTCTTCATAGTAGAGTTTTAAAAATACTGTTAAATATCCTTTTTTTTCTTTCTGTGAAGCATGCATGTAAAATTACATAAGAAAATAGAATAGAACATTAAATAAATAGAATAGCAAGTATTAAATTAATAGCAAGTATGCAAATAACTCATTTTTCACTCATTTGTAATAGAACGGAATGTAAAAGGAACATTTCTGGTACCCTTTGTCTATTGAAAAGTGCATTCTTTTTATAAAGAGTGTTAAATATATATTTAAAAGTAGATATAAGAATAAGAAAATCAAGTAATTCAGAAAGGGACAAATGTAGCAATTAATGGGAAATAGATTTTATCCAGGATAGAGTCCAACTTGCAGTTCTCCCGTCTCCCTGAGTGTGGGGATCACATGCATTCACATCATACGTAGGCTAAGGTTTCCCCTTAATTAAAATTAGTTTCTCAAACCAGAGTACAATGTTTCTTGTGTTTGCTGTTGGGACAGCGTTTCACTATATATTTCAGGCTGATCTCCAATGCATTATGTAGCCCAGGCTGGCCTCAAACTTGCAGCAATACTCTTGTATCAGCTCCCCAAATACTGGATTCACGGGCACACGCCATGTCTTTCCTCAGTACAATGTAAAAAGTGAGAAAAAGCATTACTTTAGAACAGCGACATTGAATTTAACTATATTTTTTAGGTCATCACTGAATATATTTTTATAAATTAAGTCTTTAGAATTACTTTGCATACACACATGGTTACATACTGCAGAATGGTAATGAATTCAAAAAGTAGGCAAGATTATACTTAAAAGACATACATAATCACTAAATCAATAGGGACATTATATTTTAGAAATCCTGTACATGTATGAGACCTTTAGCTTGGTCTCTAGTACTAAAAAAGAGAAAAAAAAGAGTATTCCTGTAAAAGTTGTTAGATTTGTAGCTCTAAAGCAATGTTACGAAAAATCATTTAAGTGTAATATTTTATCAGATAACTAACTAATCAGAAAGAAATATACAATCATATTTAAGTAGATGGCTGTGAATAGCTTTATGGAAATAATTTGAAATTTAAAATAAATCAATAAATGAAAAATTGAATTTTTAAAAAACATTAAGCTCTCAAAATGTTTTTAAAAAATGGTCAGAATTTGAGAACATAGTTATAAATTTAAGAAAATAAATTTATCCTAACTATACTCTTAGAGAATATTAGTCTTTTTTTTATCTTTTTCTATGCTATAATTAGCACTTTTAAGAAACTGTAGTAAGAGAAGTTAGATTTAGAAACATAAGTGTTAAAGGTATTAAGATTTATTTTGATGAAAATAGATTTGCTTTCTATTTTTTATATATTTTGGTAAAAAGAAATATAACTAATTCTACCTAGAGAACATAAAGTTTCTTGGAACTAAAACAAATAGTATATAAACTGTTAGATTTTTAGGTTTGACAATAAAAGATTTCTATCAGCTAATACTCCTTTGATAAAGAGACTGACTTTATTAAAATGTGTTCAGTGAATCAACTCTTATTAGGTAGTCAAACAGAAAATCTTTATTAAATCAACATTTGAGTACAAAGATGTAATCTAAATACAATTCCTAAATTTATAATCAGTGTTAATAGCTACACTGTAATCAATGTACCCTGGAGCAGTATTTTCCAAAATTCATGCGTGGTGGTTTGCCAAAGTACATAACAAGAAGTCACATAGGCAGATGAGAGAGACAAAGGAGAGCCTTGCACCACCTGTAAGATATAAGCCAGCACAGAATCAAATACTTGGATTCTCAGTAATAATAGTGATGCTATGTGGTGTGTGTGTGTGTGTGTGTGTGTGTGTATGTGTGTTTCTGTGAGTGTGATAAAGAAATGCTGATCTTTTGTATCTTCTGGCCTCTCCTGTGTGACTTTCATTGTATTATCTTAAACATTATCTGGTAAGACATTATTAATTGTAATTTTCATCATTATTGGCTTTGGCAAAGTGAGATAGCCAAATGAATATTACAATGTGAACATACATACTTGTGAGAATCCATAGTATGGAACTGCTAACTTAAGGGAAAAAGTCAAAGATTTATTTAAGAAAAAGCAAAATATAACACATTAGTTTTAGAATCGCAGGTTTAATAATGTGCTTTCAGTGTCTAAATTTGTCTTCCAATTTATTGCCAGTTTCCAATTATGAGATATTTTTATGTTGAGCACTGCAACTTGGTATTTATACCTTGGAATTGTATTCAGGATTGAAATCAAAATCTCCACTTAGTGTAGTCACTCACAACAGGAAACATGCAGCCTTTTGAAAGTTTTCTGACCTTTAAAGTAAGTCTGTATGGTTTTTCATAATGCCGTTTCTTACTCTGTGTGAAGTCCTGTTTTAGCTTCATCTCATGTGTTATATTGAATTCCACGATAACTAGATGAAACAAGTAATGCGCTAGGAAGTGTTCTAAAATGTTCATATTTGCCTCTACTTTATATCACAGGTGAAAACAAAACCCTAAAATTCAGATATTTGTTTAAAAAGTGACAGAGTCAGAATTAAAGAGTAGACTTTCTGACTCCAGAGTCCTTATTTTACATTTTATGAAGCACAATTTGGCACCTATAGATAATTAACCACTTATGGTAGAGAGAAGCAAGTAGGAAATAGAATTGGGGCTGTTTCCTCAAAAAAGGTGGTGATGATCTTTTCCAGTCATAACAACTTTTGTAAATAAATACTGCGGTGCTGTTGATGCCAAGATAGAAAACATCAGAAAGACGGTGATTAATGCTGTCAAACGTGGAAGTTTCAACTCTATAATGGCAAATGGAATTAGCAAAAGAATTTTGGCAATTTAGCAAAAGGGACAGAAATTAGTTCTTTGTCAACGATAGACATATGAGATGTTTAGGAAGACAAAATATAGCAGGCAGACTATTTAGAGTTGGATGAAAACAGGAACAGTCTAAGTGGCAGCAGCTGGCGCAGAACATGAGTCATGGCAATGAGCTCTTAGGTTTGCTTTTCATTCCGCAAAGGACACGGAAAGGAAGCTTCATAATGAGAGAGTACATCTCGGTGAACTCAGACTGGAGTTACTTGTTACTACCTGGTGTATGTAGATCTTACATGCAGGCAGGAACTATACCCTAGCATAAATACTTTCCCATTCTGTTTATCCACCTGATCAAGCCATGTATCTCTCAGAGACTAGACTGGTGGAATCATCAGACAACAATTCTAATGTTTTTAGCAGAAAGTTTCAAAAAAGTTAAATTTTCCAAAAAGCAAATGATAATGTTATTGTAACTGTTACTGACAGAATCCATTATATACATATAGTTTCAGGCATCATGTAACTTAATTTTATGTAAACTCGTTTTTAAGAGTGTTGCATTTTAAGCATGATTTGAAAATAAACTAAGACTTGCTAGACTCTGCTTAATTTTTTACCACAAGTGGTGAGTTCAAAATGAAATTTAGGGTGTTTAGCTCAGCGGTACAAGGACCTGTTTGGCAAGCACGAGGTGCTGAGTTTGATCTTAGGTGTGAAAAAAAAAAAGAACTTTGAGAACATAATATATAAAGAAAACTAAATGTAGATAAGAAACTCAAACAAAGGTTATATATAATTAAAAATTTAAAGCTAATATTGGTAAATGAAAATGCTGGGTTTTGACCATCGGCTGAAAGAACAGTGGTGATATTATGTATTTTATCTATATGGCTATGTGTTCTATGCATTTATTTCCCTTTCTCCTTCTTCTAGTGTTTAGATTTAAGAGATTTGGGTAAGGTTTAATATGAATTTTAGTATAGGCCTGATTAGATTCCAAATGATGCATTTAGATCTGAAGGAAGGAGATGCATGAGGAGGATGAACTCTCAAAAAGCTATAATGACGGTTGAGACAATGTGGTTCACTATATTTTTAGGTTAAAGCCAAGTGCAAATTAAACAAAAAAGACTTACTTCTGTAAGTTGCCTTCCCCTGATTTGTTTTCAGAAAATTTACTTTAGAAAATGGATTACTGTAAATTCATTCTCTTTTTTAAATGAATGTAAATCTTTTTAAAATTGCAATAATGTTTTTGACAGCTTTAAAATTTGAGCATATCTTTCTTAGGAATTTGAACCAATCCTTCTGAACTATAAATGCCACAGAAACAGCATCCTATCTCCCAGGTTATGCAGGAATATAGCTCATACACCCTTGGGCTGCTTTGCTCCAAGTTGCAAAACTACTCCTCTAATAACAATGTAAGATTTTATTTAAAGTAAATGATTTAATAAAAATAGTCACACAGTTACCAAATAAATTTAGGAGAACTATATGTTTAAGTGGTGCTATCACGTTCTCTTAGTTGAGAACAAGTCATTATTGAGAATATATATATATATATATATATATATATATATATATATATATAAATAAAATTTGTTGCATGTGCTTATTTAAGACGATGACATTTACATTTGACTTTGTATTTTCCCTGCTCTTTTCTTATGATTTACAGCACGTTTTGATTCAGTGCTTAGTCCATATAAAATTTATTACTATTATTATTTTTCTTCTATCATTCTGTAGAGAGCTTTGGGATATAGAAAATAATTTTTTAGTTATGTTTCTTCAACAGGGTTTTGAAAAGTATGAAGATAGTCTTTATATCTACCTGTTCCATTTTAAATGGAGGCACAGACATTTGTGAATATAAATATTACAATACATAAGGATTAACAAAATGGGAACACCCTGACAGTGGAGTCATTGGTTTTCTACTCTTAGGCAGCTTTGGCATACTTTTCCACACTACTTTCTACAGTCCCCTTACCAACTTATTTCCTATTAAGGTGGATGATTTAAAATACCTGCAAAATATTGGAGTCCAAGAAGAACAAGAGGAGTAGGGTATTTCCTCCCTTCTTTCTACTGTTTGCAAAGTCTGAAAATGCCATCTTCTACATGAACTCAGCTCTCACTTAGGAGTCACGTCTATTGTGCCCTAAAAAAAACTTTTTTGGTCCCATCAGCTTTTAAATGGGTAATAATTGCTGGGTGTTTCTCATTCTGCAATTATACAAAAATTTCCAATTTTTTTTATGTCATGACATTTTTACGAGTGTTTTTCTGAGTTAAAAAGTAGTATTAGACTCTTTTTTGCTTACAATAGTGCTGTAGTCAGGTTTTGTGCAGAGAACAATTAGAATCAGGACATGGAGTTTATAATATTGTTTTATAAAAGCTATCCAGAGTTAACTCAAGAAAATTTAGGAAATCTATCTGTCATGGTTGATGTCGGTGGCTTCCAGGCCTCATGTATTTGCATTGTGCATTTGTGATTGGTTCATTGGCTAGTGCTTGGATGGGTGGTGTTAGTGCTACACCCTCTTAGGGGGTGGAGCCAGGATGTGATGTAATGGCAGGAAGAAGGTGTGTCTCTCTCTCTTGCTGGGCCCACTTGCTGTTTGCAACTGCCATGAACTGCAGCCTGCCATGCCACCCTGCCTTGGAGCCAACTGAGTATGGACTGAAACCTCCAAAACCTGTAAGAAGTAAACCTTTCCTTTCCCAAATTTGAGCATCAGTTATTTTGTCTCAGCGACATGTGAAAAGTAACTAAGACAAAATTTGGTACCAGGAGTGGGGTCATTGCTGTGACTATACCTGACCATGTTTTTCGAGAGGCTTTGGAAATGGGTTGTGAGCAAAGTTTGGAAAGGTTCGGACTTGTTGCCTGTATACACAGAGCTGGAGCAGCTGAGGCTGTTCTATAGAGGAGATTCTGATCAGAGCTCAGTAGACCAGAAGGCTGATAGCAAGCCTGAGGGTAAAGACCAGGCTTGGAGGTTTCTGCTGGGCAGAAGGACTGGATTGGTTGTTGGACTCCCTATGATGTGTGTTATGGCTTGGCAGAAAGTTTGTCTGCATTTTGCTCATGACCAGAGACTTTGCCTGAGACTGAGATTAAGGGTAATGGACTGATTAATCTGGCTAAGGAAATTTCAAGGCAGTCCAATGTTGAGGCTGTGGCATGGCTATTGTTGGGGGCTTTTAGCCAGATCTATGTTGCAAATCAAGAGCAAAGAGCCCAGCAGGATGATTTAAAACACTGTGAGTTTGGCCAGAAGGAAAATCCCAGTAAAGCTGTGGATTGTAAAGATAGTGCTGTCTTTGATTGCTGAGAAGAAACAGAGAGATAAGAATGATGGCCAGAGGGCACCCCAGGAAGTAGCGGGTCTCCACGCTTTGTAGCCCCAAAACTGCAAAAGTGAAAGAATTTTCTCAGATGAGAAAGCTTCAGAGCACCATGCTCCAGAATGGCATGGGAGGCCACATGAGGTTCCAGAATGGCGGCAGCCACATGAGTTTCCAGAATGGTGGTAACATAGAAAAGCTTTTCTTCACAATCGGGTAAACAGAGCCCAGCAATCCAGGCACTGGACCCCTATAGCCAAGAGAGAGAAAAGCCTGGCTACTGCTCCAGCTGGCAGCAGGCCTTGGCGGCATCCACATGGTGCTGATTTTAGGTGCAAGGAAAATGCACAAATTCTGAGGGTAAGAAGGCTTCCACCTTGATTGCAAAGGGCCTGGGAGGCCAAGCAGTGTGCCCCTGAGAGGGCAATAAGTAAAGATGTAAGTGTGAAGCCAAAGGTGCAGTGGAGACCCCAGAAGTTTGGAAAAGCCAAGAATGTGGATCATCCAAGGAAAGCTGCAAAAACTGAGCAGAAAAGGTTTCTGAGAGAAGCTGTGGGACCTGAAATCCCTGGAAGTGCCCTGGAGGTGGAATCAGCCAAGTCTTTTGGAGCTTGCAACCAGATTGCTTCAAATGCTGAGCATGGAACTCTAGGACTTAATGTTCACCCTGCTGGATGTTGGATTTGCTCTGCTTCCAATACTTTATATTCCCCCGTTTGTAACTTTTGGAATGGTGATGTTTATTTTGTGCCTTTGCATTTCAGAAATGTTTAACCTTGTTTCACTTGTACAGGGGGTTACAGTTAAGAGTTTGCCATAGATATTGGATGAGACTTGGGACTTGGGCTTCTCAGCAGCACTGAAAATGTTAGGACTTTGGCAACTGTTGGAGATAGACTAAATGTGTTTTGTATAAAGTTTGCACATGAGTCTTTGGGGGCCAGGGGTGGAATGTCAGGGTTTATGTCAGTGGCCCCCAGGCCTCATGTATTTGCATTGTGCATTTGTGATTGGTTCATTGTCTAGTGCTTGGATTGGTGTTGTCAGTGCTATAGCCTCCTAAGGGGTGGAGCCAGGATGTGATGTAATGGCAGGAAGAAGGTGTGTCTCTCTCTCTCTTGCTGGTCCCGCTTGCTATTTGCAGCCACCATGAACTGCGGCCCCGCCATGCCACCCTGCCTTGGAGCCAACTGAGTATGGACTGAAACCTCCAAAAACTGTAAGAAGTAAACCTTTCCTTTCACAACTTTGGGTTTCAGGTATTTTTGTCTGAGCGACGAGTGAAATGTAACTAAGACACTATCCATGACACTAAAGACATAGAATATTTAGCCAAGCCCCTGAACCCCACAACAATGTCCCACATGAGTCCAGATGAAGACCCAGAGCTCATGGCAATGCCTCCTATGAGTCCAACTGGAGGTCTAGAGTCCACAAAAAAGGACTCACGCCTGTTTCTTTTAGGGATTCATGCTGGAAAGGCCCAAAGGTCAGTGGTGGAAGCCAGAAAGTCTATGCCAGCAGGGTGAAGGAGCTGTGCTGGTAGGTTGAGGGCTCTACATTGGAGCTGAGGAGTCACACTCACAACAAAGACCAGGGCTGTCCTGAAAAGCACCACAGCCATCCTCAGTGACACGGAGGCCTCGAGCTCCTCCAACAACAAGCATAGTCGAGTACATGTGTGACGAGTCCATCCTGGAGACCAAGCAAACATCTTCCCCTCTGGAGCCAGGAAGAAATGCTTGATGTGAGGACCAGAGATTCTCCAGGAGAACCAATGGCTCAAACAGTAACACGTAGGAGAACCCACAATGCCTGAACTCGCCTCAATGCATTAATGCATCTCCCTTCTCCTTCTCTATGTCTCTATTTATGCTGGCAACTTCCCTCAGGTGACAAATCTATGCTCAGCAGCATGGTGATGCAATCCAGCTGGCGTTAAGTTGACCACCAGTTTTTAATCCATAACAATCCACCCCTGGTTAACCTAATAACCACATGCATTTTCTTAAACTGCAGTCCTTAGAGGCAGATTAGTAAAAGTTAGCATATCTTGGTCTATTCATGTTTACATTAATACAACAATTACATATGCACAATTCTTTTATCTCCTCTCCATTATTCCCCCTTTTTGCTACTGTTGCTTGTGCTTTTTTCCACCACCACAGACTGTTGCCCTCTGTCTCGTGTCACTCTGCCCTGCAGCCAGATGATTATGGACTGAAATCTCAACAACCTGTGAGCTAAATAATCTTTCCTTCCTGAAATTTGTGGATTCTATCTCAGCAATGAGAGAACAGTAATCAAGAACAGTGATTCCCATGTTGTACTAAGTTATATTTTTATCAAGATTATGTGAGAGTTTTTCCTACTGCCTCTTAGGCCGGTGCTGTCCTGCCTTTTTGATAACATTCTAGTAGATGTGAGGTGATATCTCACTGTGATTGTTATATTCACATATGCTTGATGTAATATGTTTAGAAATGTTGAACATTTTTTTCATACAACTATGTTATTTTCACATCTTCTTTTGCAAAATTATTCAAGTGTTTTGTCCATTTTTGATTAGGTTTTTCATTGAATTATTTTAGTTTGATACAGGTTTTAGATATGAGGCCTTTGTCATGTATAAAGTTCTCAAATATTTTCCTCCATGTTGAAGGTTGTTTCTTCATTCTTCCTTTTGTTGGCAACAAGCATTTGTAGTTGATGTAATCTCAGTAGTCTACATTTGCTTTGCTTTTCTGTAGCTGGGGAATCATATCCAAAAAACCATTGTGCAGAGGAAATTCATAGAACTTTTCCCTGACATTTTCTTCTAATGGCTTCATTGGACAATTTTATTAACAGGATAGAAAAACTGGATCCTCCTTCAAATGGAAAATTATAAATACTGTTGCCCTAAAACTCCTCAGAAAAACTAAGTGTGTAAAACTCTTTGTTATGGATTAAAAACTGGTGGTCAACGTAATGCCGGCTGGATTGCATCACCATGGTGCTGAGTGTAGATGTGTCACCTGAGGGAAGTTGCCAGCATAAATAGAGACTTGAAGAAGGAGAAGGGAGATGGGTTCGTTCCTGTAGGCCACACCTACTTGGGTGGAGCACTCACACCGATAATTCCAACATTGGACCATTATTCATTCACAAACTCTAGAAGCCAACCTCCATATCTGCATGAGGCTTTGGGGGAATATCAACACTCAAACCATAACAACACTACAGATATATCAGAAAAGAAATAGAAGGAGAAGTTTCATTGGATTCCCAATAACAGTATTGCTTATATGTTGAAAAGGAAATTAAAAAACACATTAGAAAGGTATGTGCACTCTCATGCTTTTTGCAAAAATATTGCCAAAATCCAAGATATAGTATCTGTCTGCTGTCATTTCACTAACAATGTAGGAAATGTTGCACACACACATGTATATGTATATGTATATGTATATGTATATGTGTATGTATATGTATATGTATATATACATATAAATACATATATACTATATATATATATCATGTGTGTATATATTTGTGTATATGTGTGTAAGCTCTTATAGTATTAAAAATCAAAATAGAAAGATGAAAAATTCTATAATTTTTCAACATTCTATAATTTAACAGCATAGATCAATGGTGGTGACAATATTTTAAGAAAAATAGAAAGTAATCAGGCACTAAAGGACAAATAAAAAGTGATCTCACTCATATGTATAATTTTGAAAGGTTATTACCTTGGAGAACATTTGATGGTGGATGACAAGGCGTGGAGTATTTACATATAGATGTTGGATAAAGAATAAAATGTTCAGATAGAATATTTGAATATTTCACATAGAATATTTAAATTTTAGGGGTTTATTTTATAATATGGCAACACAGTTAAATTATATTGTATTATTAGAAAATGTGAGTAACAAAATTAATTTATTCTTAGCACAAAATTGATAAATATTTGAGGAACTATAGATATTATTTAGCCAGATTTACTTATTTCATTATATATACACTTCAAAACAATGGAAAATTGAGAAAGAAAACATAATGAGACGTTGCGTACAAATATTTTTTCTTTGAGACGAGGTCTCACCATGCATTGTACCCTGCCTTAAGCTTGCCTTTTGAACTCCCTATGCAGCCCAGGCTGTCCTTGAACTCCCTGCAACCCTCATGCCTAGGAGTCCCGAGTGCTGAGATTACAGACATGCCCCACAACTCCTGGCACAAACTTACATTGCAAAGCATTTATTTTAAAATTATTTGACACATTTTTAATATTATACTACATTGGTAAAATCAGTACATAATTTCTTGTTTGGAAGCATTGGTTGTTACTATGTCTGTAGAAAGTAGAAAATTAAACTGTATGTCAGAAATGAATTTTACAATTGCGTATTTTGAAGAAAAAAACAGTGTAATTTATGTCATTCTGATTTGTAGTGTCTTGCATCCAGTGTCCATTTCTTATCAATAATATATTTTAGGGTCTTGAAGTGTAACTCAGTGATAGAATGTTTACCTGACATGCCTGAGGCACTGGATTTGATCTCCAGGTCTACAAACAAAGCAAGCCTTTTATAGATTGTATGACTTAAATGCTTTAAAATTCTTCCTTGTATTTGACAGATTTTCTACATAGTTATTCTGAGACAGATTAACATTTTCTAGTTCTTTAATAACACTGGGTATCTGAGGAAAGTTAGGGAGTTCACGGATAGGTGACCCCATATGATAAAGTGATATAATGCCACTGGATGATAGAATTAAGAAAAATGACCTCACCAATTCTCCTGGTGGCAGACTTTCTAAAAATGGCAGGGAAGACAACTTAAATTAATGTAATGAACAAACAGGTGAGCAGCACACTCAAAAAATTCTTTAATCTAGTTTCAAAAGAGATGACAATTAAGTAAAACCCTGCAGAGTATGATCGCAATTACACAAACCCCCTGCCTTGCAAACTGTCTGAACTTAATCAGGCATGATTTCTTGTATAATAACAGAAACAAGGAACATATTAAATAAGGAGATGCAAATCCCAGGAAATTGAAAAACTGAGACAATTCCCATATATGGTGTATTACTACATGGTAATTGTTCAGACGATTCTTATGGGAAGGGACAAGAAAGGCAGGTGATTATGAATATGTAATTACATAGGAAGTTACATTATTTTTTGAGAGGAGCAACTAAAACAAAATTCTGTATGATATTTTCTATTAGAGATTAAAGATAACGAGCTCGGTTCACCAGGGCTTATAATCTCTTTGTTAAGAAATATGAGTATCAGGATTTTGTGCAACTATTTACAAGTGTACTTAAGAAATAAAAATGAAATTATTTTGCCAATGTTTCAAAACAAACTGAGCGGCATGTCAAGAAATTTCTAACTAGGAAAAAAAGGACACTTTTATTAATAGAGCACTGTTACTGTCAAATATGCAGGCACATTATTGATACAAAAGGCCACCTAAAATTCAGCAGAAGTCAGTTATATAATATCCTCCTGCTACATCAGGAACCACTTTTATAAAGTGGCATAATTGATCCCATGTCATTTTAAGTCCATAGAACAATTTGTCTTCATAACGTATTTTAAACTAATCCTAATCCATTTGCTTTGCTGGTTTGTACAATGAATTCTAAATATGTAACCTAAGAAATATAGGAAAAATGTGAGAAATATATTATTTTTCATAGAATTTTCTTATTTTGATAATCATTATGTTTATTGTTATAATATTGCAATACAAGAGATGAGTTAAAAACAATACTCCAATAGTCACACAAAACTGAGGTATGTACTGAAATACCTTTATATATATTTCCAAATTTTGTATCAGATTTATCTTTTCCATTTTTTGATAGAGGGGTATTGAAAATAGAAAACATATGTTGTCTTTAATTTTTTTGGTACTGCATTGTAAAATTTAATGTCAAATATTGATCAGTGCCCACATCATCTCTTAATGTGTTCAAAACTAAGTCTAGCATATAAATATAAACTGAGCTCCATGTTCCATTACCTGTATATTTCTGTATTTATTTTTATTAACACAAAGGCTAATTTCTCTCTTATTGAAATTTTCACAACTTTGCTTTTTCATTACTAAATATTTTTGAGAGTACATATGTTAATTATTAATACGTAGATGCTGATAAAACAAGCACTGCACACTGTAATAAAGGTTCATGTTAATAAAAATTTCCAAAATAATTGAGAAAGTATTCATTGGCACCTTTCCTCGATTTTGTGATGAGACTCTTTAATTCTGTGTAAAACTCCAAAATATTTACCAAGGGAGGTGTGGCATTTTGTATTCCAAACATCAAAGAATAAGAATTGCTGTTCTTAACTACTTGCCAACATTTGTAATTGTCAGATGTTTGGATTTCAGTCATTGTAATAAATAAATTTGAGGTAATTGTATATTATTGTTTTAACTTAATTATTGGTTTATTTATCATCTCCCTGATGACAAATAACATAAAGTATTATGCCACAGGCTTACTTTCCATTTCCTATTTGATAAAGTGTCTATTTAGATCTCTTTACTAACTTTCAGGGGATTTCTTTTTGTTTTACTTAGTTTGTTTATTTTGAGTTTTAAAAGATTTTGTGTACTTAGTATGTAAGTGCTCCTAAAATATGTAGTAGCAAGTATTTTTCCAGTCTGCAGTATTTTTTCATTCCCATACCATCTTTTTTCAGAGTATGTTTAATTTTAATGAAGACAAATGTTATCAGTAAATAACTTATCAGTACACACAACAATTCAAATTTATCAGCATAGTGGCAAAAAAAGAAGAAAACAACTGGAGTAGCCCAACCTTAGAACAATTATCAAAGTTTCTCTGAGTCTCTAGCAAGTCACACAGGTAAATACTTGGTCTCCAAAAGCCATTCAATAAAGACCAAAAAGAGTGATTCTTTGAATGGCTTTTGGAGACGAAGTATTTACCTATTTTAAATAAGTACTTTATTACATGATATGATATATAATATCGTTTAAATAGCTTTGATGTGGGTCACCCAGCCTGTAAGTTCACAGCAGTAGGAATAAAACAGTGTCTGAAAACACTTGTGCTCTTAAGCATTATCTAAAGTAGTAATAACCAAATGAGAATTTTTTATACCTCTATCACTTGGACCTCTTTCCATTTCCATATTGAATGTGTGTGCTGGTTTCTAAACATACCCTAAATTACCTTTCAAACAAAACTTACTGAAAGAATTATAGGAGATTGAAGTCAAAACATATTTTTATAATTTTAGAAATTATTAAAAGGCTTCAAATGTGAATATAAATCAATTTTAGGAAAGGTTTGTGGTTTACTTGTAATGATAAAACTTTTTCAGCCAAGCCAATTTGCATTTTATGGATACAGAACATCAGCAGTTGCAAGAAATGTTTCTCTTTATATTGGCATTGTTGCTGAATTATGGCAATGTGAAAAACATTTTCTTAATTGTTTGATGAGTACAATCCCCTTGGAAGAAATAATATTTGTGCAAATACAAAGGAATTTATGGAAAATTCTACAGTCAAAAAAGATAATATTTTCATACTTATACATTATTATTTTTTTATACTGCAGGCTTCTAAATGTGAGCAAAATTTACATTTTTTATCCAGAATACTACAAAAGTAGGTGAGCAAAAATACATAACATAATCCAGTTAAAGATTATGATCATTTCATGACTATAAAATTATTGTATCATTTTTTCACAAATGATTGCTCATAGTTATTACAGTATAGATGATTTGTCTTTATTCCATTTAAATAACGTTTTGAAACTTTAGATAATGGGTCAGGAAATTTTGTGAAATGATTTTAATTATCAATCTCTTAGGTTTTGCTTACCATATTCCTTCCATTGTAGAGTAAAATCATCTATAGCAATATATAAGTGGATATATCTGTATTTAGCAAAATCTTTTTTATAAAAATTAGTCAAAGTTTTTAAATCATAGTTTGATGATTACTGGTACATTGATAGAAATATTCTACAATATTATATAATATGAACACAAGCCATGTTTGACTATGGATCTCATAAAATATGTCTAATACCACTGAAAAACTAATTTGTTGGTTTAATTTCCACCATTCACTGCAAAAATAGATGTAAATGCCCACTTATGGTTCATCACTAATCAATTGAAAAATGTAAATTTAGAATGCTTATGAAATTTATTTCAGTACATCTATTTCTTTACTAAAATTATTTGTTTCCAATTAAATTTTGTATTTTAATATACTTCTATTTGAAAATATGTTGCAGTTATTGTTGAAACTGTAGATAATAATTTTATGCACGTTAAAATACCATTAACTATAAATCATTAATTTTCCCTTTTCTGAAAATTAAGAAATATTTATGCTCCATGATGATGTCTTGGTGGATAAAGAAAGTTTTACCAAGTACATTGTTATAGTCATAAAAATTCAAATGAAATTAATTTAAACATTTACACATTTCTAGAAAATGCAATGTTCCATTTGGACTAACACAGCATCTCACTTGAATTTCAATGCTACAAATTCTGTTTCTTGAAGTTGTTCTTTTGGCACCTTCTACCTAGATAACTGAATGCTTAGTCTCAAATCAAATATTCGCAGGAGTATGACCTTTTATAAACTAGGAAAACCCATTTCAATAATTTTCCTAACATTCTCCTTTGAAAATATATCTTTGTATATTCTTACTGCTGTCAAAGTGTAATTATATTACTAAGGCTGAACTAGATCAATTATAATTCTTCCTTTAAGTTAAGGCTGAATTCCACAATCCCTGAATTGAAAGGAAATTAGATATCTGAATTAAATTTAGATTTTGTTAGGAAGGAAGAAAGGGCGAAAATTTCTTGATGATCAATCAAAACTATTTTCAACAGCCGCTTTTTTTAGGGAGCCAAAGATTTGAAAAGGGAATATAGACTGTGCACTGAGGAATAAAGTTCAGTGTCAGGAAATACACAGGCAATAAGTAGTGTCAGAAAAAATAGACTATTCAATTTGATATAATTGGTGACTAGCATTAAGTGATTTGATGTAATGTAAGTTGACTTTAATAAATCAGTTGACATGATATCTCAGAAATGTTACTGAGAAATTAATTGAAATTGGCTTGGATGTGAGCACTGTCACATGGACCGAAACTGACTAACAAACCATAAACAAGAGTTAATGATAAGTGGCAAGGCATTCAGGAAATGTCCTTAGTGTTTGTACTTTAGAGAAAGTAATATCTTTATGAATAACACGAGAAGTGTAATTGTTAAAGGCAAGAGTTATAATTGAGTCTTTCCAAAGAATTCCTGTATGCAAATAAGCTTTTTCAAATGATTATGACATATGTATTTTTGTTCCTTTCTTTTTTTATACCTAAGAAGCTTCTAATGAAAGGTTGCACACACAGGACTTTTTTTTTTAACAAAACCTTTAGAAAAAATTCTTCTGCAAGGCCTAAATTTTTGTTATACATGCTTTAAAGGATACTTGTTTTAATGTGGTTTATTTGACATGAGTTAAAATGTCAGCACCTTTGACTAAAGGAATTATTTAAACTTCTCAATATTCTGTTCTTTGTTTTTTTTGTCTTCTTGAGATAGGGTTTTACTATGCAGTTCATGTTGGCCTTAAACTCATTTTGTAGCCCTGGCTGGCCTTAAACTTGCAGTGATCCTCTTGTTTCAGCCTTCTGAGTGCTGGGACTGCAGGTGTGTGTGCCAGCATGCCTTGCTCAATAGTCTGTGTTTGAAAGATTTTTTTTTTAAATTTACTCTTGCATTTTGATTGCATTTATGTTGCAGCATGGTATCTTGCACATATATGCATAATGTGAGCATATAAGCATATATGACCATCGTTATATATTGAATTATCCATGCCTAAAAGCACACAGAAAATGTTTGACAAAAGCACTCTCTGTAAACAAAATGATTACAGACAACTAGAAAAGGAAGTTTTTTTAAGAAATAGTAACTTACTATGCTTAATTACTTCTCATGAAGTATTTATTATTTTTCCAGCACTGTTCTAATAGTTTTATAATATCTGGATAATATTAATGATTACAGGCTGAGGATTTAGCTCAGCAGCACAAACACTTGCCTGGCAAGTGAATGGTCATCAGTTCAGCACCAAAAAAAGATTATATTAATCTTTCCTAGGTATCCCAATTCTGAGTATATACCTCCCACTAAAAGTCAAATTAGTATGCCCGAGAGAAACCTGTATATTCACATTTATTTCAGCACTGTTCATAATAGCTAAAATATTAAATCAATGAAAAAAGTGATTAAGTAAAATTTATATGTATATGAGTGAATTTAAGCCTTAAAAGTTTCTATAATTTGTAGTAATGTAGTTGGAACTGGAATTTAACATGTTATGTGAAATTAACTAGATACAGAAAGATAATTACCACATGTTCCTTCTCATACATGGAAGAAAATAAAAAAGAAAATCCCTTCACATATAAGCTGTAATTACTAGATGTTCAGGCAGAGGGAAATAAATTATGTATTGATGTTTAATAGAAATGTTATTCTCTTCTTAATATCTACTTTTCAATAATTACTCATAAAACCTGTGGATCAAATATAATAGCCTGATTGACTCGTCAACATACATCTGTCACATGAGCCTTATAACCTTGGAATTTTTTGTATTTGAATAGCTCTATATAATCCAAATTCGTACACAGAGAACATGTTAACATTTTTAAAGTTCCGTGACATTTTCCCATTTAAAGAGGTAAATGAAAGTCTATGGGCTGCCACAGCCTGGAGAACAGCCAGACCCTAGCTTTTTTCCTATGAATCAGCACCATTCACAGGCTGTGGTGAGGAGAACAAGAAATCGAGGAGAAGCAGGCCCTCCCTGTGAACCAGCAGGGGGCACAGGGAGACCCTAGCCCCTTCTCCTGTGTAGGCTGGGAAACAAGAAGAACAAAGCCGCCACACACCCCGTGCTCAACCTGCTCACCCAGAGAAACCCAGGCTGCAATGACAGCTGTTGTGAAATGCAACTTGTTGCTTGTGGTGTTTGGTGTTTCACTGACTTTGCAGGTCTAGGGCCGGTGGTCTGATCCTCTGTTCAGAGGATCACGGTCTGCAGTGTGGCATCTAGGGGGGAATCTCCTCTGAAGGTGGTAGCCATTGTTACTTCCCTATTATATTGTTTTAAAGTCCGGTATCATTTTTATTGTTTTGTTGGGTTGGATTTTGTTCTGTTTTGTTTTGTTTGATTTTTTTTATATCTGATGGAATGAGCAGCTGTTTCAAAGATAGCAAGATATATATGGTACTTATTTTGGATTGACTACTGGCTTGTTTTGAAATCTTTTATTGCATTCATTGTTTTGTTTCTGTTGGTTATATTCTGTTCTGTTTGGTTTGACTTCTATATCTGAACGTATCTGTAGCTGTTGGGAAGATAAAAAGAGGCAATATGGTAACCATTATTGATTTCATATTGTTTTGAAGTCGTGTCATTTACACTAGTTTGTTATTATTGGCCTTTTTCTGTTTTATTTTACATGTTTTTATTCTCTTTAAAATAAAAAGCAATTCTAACTTGTTCACAGCATGAATTTTGTCTGTTTTCTATCTGTATTTAATAATCAGCGGGTAGGTAGTTGTGTCTATCTTATTTCTTCTAGTAAAATTATCATGACAGTTATACAGCTGGCCATACGTGTCATTAGTTATTTTATAGTGAATAAGGACTATTATATCTTAGTTACTTTTCTTGTTTCTGAGACAAAACACCACACACCCAAAGTTAAAAGAGGAAAGCTTTATTTGGCTCAGTTTGTAGAGATTTCAGTCCGGAGGTGGCAAATCAGGTGGCATGGCGGAAGGGCCTCACCAAGGAGATACAGTCCACCATAAGTAAACAACTAAGAGGGTATTCGCCTTCTTTCTGTCCCTGATGTTTTATGCAGGGTACTCACCATAGGGCAAGTGTGGCACACACATCCCTAACCCTAGCCAGAACCACGCCAAGCCAATCAGTGGACTGATTTAACCATCACTCACTCTGAGGCCCAGCACCACACACTCTAGATTCAGTGATCTTCGCAAAGCCCCAACTATGACTACATGACGCTTTGGGAGGACGTCTATATACAAGCTATAACACATCGTCACATACAACTGTTTATTCATATTTCTGTTGGCAGACATTTGGTATGTTGCCAACTTTTGACTAATACATCTGCTGTTCATATGTGTATATACATATATATATATATATATACATATATACAGATTTTTGTAGACTTTATTTGCCACTTCTTTTGTTTAGTTATCTAAAAAAAAGCTGTCAATTTTCATAAGTAATTAAATGCTTTACTTTATAAGAAACTAACCAACCTTTTCTAAAGTTGTGATGCTTTTATGCCCTCTCCTTCTGCTTTGTGAATTTCAGTTATATAACATCCTGGCATCATGTAATGCCATTTTAGATCATTCATGTCTGTAGTAAAAATTCACTTAAAACTGATTAAGCTCAGTGGAGTAATCACCTTCCTGGCAAGTGTGAGGCTGTGAGTTTGATTCCTGGTTAAAAAAAAAAATTGATCATCTCCTTCAAGACTAAAGATTTTAGCTATTTTCCTGTAAAATAATTCTTAAAATACATTCAACCACCTTTTTGTATCATCACAGATTATCTCCCTTTCGTGACTGAGGTATAAATTTTTCTCGATGATATTGTAAAAGTGTCTCATCCAATTTTTAGAGATTTTTTTGTAATTCATAAATTGCCCACTCATTTTTTATTGGTGACTATTAAGGAATACCAATTTTTGATTTCAGGGAACTTTACCCAGTTCTGTTTTTCTGTGAACATTGTTTACTGTGTTCTAACATTTTTGTTTACAAATGATAATGAATGCACCTTTTATGTTTTTAATGAAAATCTGATAATTATAGGTGTTGAATTTATACCTATCATGTGAAGTAAATTTTTAGGCAATATACAGATTGAAGGTCTAATTTCATTATTTTTCCATGTGTAAAATTTATCAAATCTAATTTATCAAACACCAGTTGCTGAAACAAACTACATTTTATTTAGTATCACACGGGTGGAAAATTATGATTCCATCTGATCAGCTTCTACTGACAGTAACTTTTTTTCTAAAAATAGTGGGATTACTTTTTGACCACATGTTTGCTTAGGTGTTGTGTTTTTTTTTTTTTTTACCTTTTACCTTACATCATCTATTTCTCATTTGAGCTCTCAAACTTTTAAATACAGTTGTGTATTCATTCTTTCATACTGAGCAATTATTAGCCTCAATCAAGGAGATTGAAACACATTACCACATTTCTCTGCTGACAGCATATTCTCTAACATTCTCAATAATTTGCTAATATTTTCAGTAATAAGGGATATGTGACTTAATGTTTTCTAACTTCATTAAACTCAAGATATGTGTTGAATGAAAGAGGAATAGAATCTGTCTCTCTAAAAACAAGTAATCAGAAACAATATTTTGATTGTACCAATGTCTTAAGAATATTTACAGTTAGAGAAAATTCAGATTTTAACAAATTAATCTCGACCTGGAACAGATGCCCTTGTGCATTCTTTTGTTCTCTTCTGTTTGTTTAAAGTTGCCAGATAAAGTTCCATGTTATACATAACATGATGTACTGAACTATTGCATATGTACATTGTGGAATAACTAAATCTAGCTAATTTCCAAAGGTAATAAAATCAGTATCTAGAAGAAATCTCTGCACTCTAATAATCATTGCAGAACTATTCATAATAGGTAAGATACAGAATCCATGTAAATATTTCACAATGGATGAATATACAAATACCATGTGAATATATATATATATATATATATATATATATATATATGATAACCATATATCACCACATTTCAGTCACATATATATTTCAGTCATATATGTAGACATATATATATATATGCACATGTATTTCAGTCAGAAAAGACCAATAATGCTAATTATCTCTGAATATATATTTTACTAATGAATATTCTTCTTGAAAATAACTATGAATTTTACTTTCTCATATATACATGTAAATATCTTAATCATAAAAAGGATGAAACACTGCCTTTGCGGCAACCTCCAGGAAGACATTGTCCGAGTAAAGTAAGCCAAGCAGGAAAAGGCGAATGTGCCAGACTGTTCAGCTATGTGACTGCTGAGAGGGAAGCTGGAAGCAACATGCTTGAGGCCCTGGGCTCACTCGCCAGCACTGAAAGAGACCATGGAAACTGGTTTCCATATTTTTGGTTTGTTTGTTTGTTTGTTTTATCTTCCAACAGAAACACTCCTACAAAGTAAAGTATATTGGTATTTTTCAGGTCTTATATTCCACTTTTCTTGTACTACCTGAATATGTGCAATGCCGTGTGTGTGTGTGTGTGTGTGTGTGTGTGTGTAATTTGGGACAAATTAAAACCTGTATAAAATGGGGTAAAAGGTTTATATTTAGATTTGGAAAGGTCAAATTTAATATTTAATAAAATGCCCATATTTTCTTGTAAATATTTTTATAGTGATTCACAAAGGGATGAAGTGATTACGAGATTACAAGATGTTTCATCACCTTTGATAATTCCTTTCCTTTCCTTTGCAAAACAATTATTAAAATTTCTATTTTTGAGGCTGAATTACTCAGCAAATGTTTTATATATGACTATCTATGTTCATCTAAGCTCTGGAAGCTAGAGAATATACTCAGATTTTATTAAAAATAACATTATTTTTAGTACATAAATCTTATTTGTTTAACTAATTTGGGCAGAGTTATGAATAAATTTCTGAATTGACATAATGGTCTTGAAAAGAGAAAAAATTATTTCTAACAGTTCTTGATTTATTTACAATTTAATATTATTGAATAAATTTTCTAAGTTACAAATATGGACCTTCAAATATTGGTCCCATTGCTTTGATAAAACAGTGTCAGAATATCATGTTTGAGGTACTGGAAATTGGCTGAATCAAAAGAAATTTTCCTGATGCAAAAATATATTAAAAACTAATACATCGCTAAGTAAATATGTACAAATTGGCAATTTCATGATAAATATAATAACAAAATGAGAAGTATCAAAGATTTTACTGTAAGATAAATTGTTATGCTGATACTATAAATTGAACATAAAAATAATGGTTTAGAAAACACATATAGAAGCATACAAAACTGATAATGCTAATTATCTGTAAATGTATGTTTTATTGATGAAAATCCTGCTTGAAAAGAACTATGAATTTTACTTTCTCATATATTTTCTCAGGCAAAATGAACTCTTAATGAGACATGGTATTTGTCATGTTCCCCAGAGGAAATACATGTTCTTCAAGAAATTATTTGGCATTTATGTAGAAAAAGAACAGTTTCACAGAAATTTGTAAGGCTGCACTCTACTGTATAATACTAATTTCAGTATTTTATTCCTTTTATAACTACTAATCTTTTCTACCATATCTAAGTTCTCATAAAAAGATGAAAATAACATTCTTGTTTATAAATCATTTTTAATGAAGACAACAATTATAAGAAGACAACATTACCAGAAAATATACTTCCAAAGTTTTGTGCATGTGAACTTATTTGGATAGAGGGATATCAATTTTATTATTTGTATAGTAGGAAAACAATGATAATTCATTACAATAAAGTTTTAATTTTCATCTTCATTTTATGTATTAATACACAAATAGTAAACCTGAAAAAGTAATTTTTTACTGCATTCAAAGTTAAGATAGTACAATTTTTATTGACCTTTGAACTTTAATAGAGTTTAAGTTTGTTGAAATATATCTGAAACATTATTATTTATTTACCAGTGAATAATCCTTCTGTAGTTGCCTCAAACCAAGGAAACAGTAGTACAGTAGCAACAGATGCTAGCATTTTAGACTGTGTAGAATGAATTTTGGGTGTTCAGATAGAAGAAAGATGTAGCCTATATCTCCCTTATTCTAAGATGAGCCATTGGAAAGAGTGGAAGGGATTTGCATTATTATTCTGTAGTATTAAAACAAATATTTCCAGATAGAAAATAAGGTTAATATTTGCGATGTAGAATGATTTAATATTAAATCATCTGAAATATAAATACATACTTATATAATTAAACAAATCTCTCAGATTTTTCATATTAGTAAATTACTATCTTTGTCTTTTAGTCTAAGCCTAAATTTTCAGCAGGATTTGTTAAAAAAGTCCCAACTATGGAAATATTCTATATAAATACTTTCTTGTATCTTCACACATGGAATCTGAGTCACGTTTTCAAGCCTTTGGCTACTGTGCTGAAGACCAATGTACGTTCTTCCCCACCTCGTCCCTCATTCTAGTTGAGAAGCTCTGATTTTGATGGCTAGTTTTGTGCTTGTCTGGAGGACAACGAAGCTGTATGATCAATGCGCTTGGATGGAAAGTGGATAAACAGGGTCACAGCTTTGTATGTGCCCACAAATTCATCAAGTAAAACCAACAACCACTTTTCACGTTTTTAAAATAATTCATGACTATGTAGTTCAGTGCTATGAACACTTGTGGGAGCTGATATGTCTACTCCGTGATTTTGGCTACATTCGATGTGTAGCTGTTACCTGTGCAGAAAAGGCTGTCACAGCTATGACTGGACAGAAAAGCTGGATCCAACTTTCTTACTGTGTTATGTCAACATTTCTCCTCCTGTTCTTTCAGGAAGATAGCTTACTCCAGGAGAAAGTCTTTCTTGACATGGAAAGTAACGCTTGTCAAGCTCTAAAAAAAAGCCTGGAAACTGGCGTAACATAAATTCTGCCACATCCTATTGGTCAAAGCAGTGAAAGAGAAAGGAGAAAAATGTTACAGAACCCACTCTGACTGAAACGGAAGGGAGTACATGGCACTTGATAGGAACTACGTCAAAGATTTGTTGTCATTTTTAATCTGCCATAGTCTTTTCATCTAAGAACATCTTTCTTCAGTCGCAGGAATCTGACATTTGCATTACATGGAAATTTTCTGTTTAAAGAGAATTATGCAATGTGTGCTTTTTTATAATGAATCATTTTAGGATCTCTCTAATGTATTATTCTTAAGCAATATAACCTACTTCAATTTCAAATTAAAAGATAAGAGTATCTTGATTGAATATTATATTTTTGCTTTCTTGTTTCTAATTAATTGTTTCTAATTAGAGTAATTAGCTATCTAATTTTGTAAACTCTTTCCATGCAAGACAAAATATCTGGGTGCGAAAGAACAGAGTATAAAGTCTAGCCTGGGCAATTTAGTGACCTAGCGAGACCCTGACTCAAAATAAAAATACAAAAAAGGGCAAAGAATTTAGCTTAGGGTTACATGCTCTGGGTTCCATCCTGTGTACCATAAAGACAAATGAACAGACAAACAAAAAGAACTTTTGTATTTCTTCCTTAAAATTATATTGCAACTTTTCATAGACTGGGCATTTACTCTGCTTGTATTTAACAGTGATGGAACGTCTAGTGTCTCCCATTTTCTCTTAACAATTCCTCACTACTAATATTTTCCCAGTGTTATTAATATTACTGAATTTAATAATAAATAATTAATTCTACTCATAAATATTTAATGTTTATTATACTGCCTAAGATACTTGATGGCAATGAGTTTGGAAAAAAAAAACTTTTCCTGAAGTGTCAATAGCTGACAGTTTTATTTCTTTTCTATTCTTTCTATTTCTCACATTAATGCCTCATGTATCTTTTTGATGAGATATCAAATTTATGAAAAGTTTTGTGTAGGTAAATTGTCAAGGCTTTTAGAAATATCTTCTACATGGCAGAGGGTGAACTTTTCATATAGAGGTAGAAATAGCAGTTCATAGACTGTACGTTCCATTTTTGTTGAAAGACTGAAGAATTGAAGTATTATGGTGTTATGGAGGTGTAGTATTTGATGTGACTTGAACAAAAAATAATAACAAAATATATGCAGTATCTTGCAAAAAGTGCAAAGCAGAAGAGAGTACAAGGTTTTTGAAGTACTTGAAAAGAGTACTTTTTTGACTGCGTGACATGTTTAAAGAATGCATACAATGTAAAGCTAATGCATGAGCATCTAGCTTGTGAGTAAGACATTGTTCAAGCAATCAGAATTTTAATACTAAAAACATCAAAGCTAGTATGCTTTAATAAAAGTTCCTTTTTTCTAGTGCACATGGAAATTTTACACTATTACTGATAAATCTGTTTTAAAACTAGTGCCAGAAATGTAGGCATTCTTTTAGGGCCTAAAATTTGTAAAACTAATGATAATGCAATAGTGATTGTCTTCAGTTCCTAAATAGTATTTTTTCTTTAGAACCTTACAGCCAGCAACAAATGTACATATGTGAAAACTGAAATACATTATTGAAATGATAGGCATAAATCTAAAATTTGTTTAAATGTGAAATTCTACGGAAAAAATACTAAAGTCCAAAAACTGACATATAAAATATAAAGTGAGCAATGGTTCAGTATAGAGAACAATCTACTAATATCAGTGATCTAATTTGGATTTCTGTTTTAAAAGTTGTCTCTGTAAGTGCCATTGTAAATAATTGTTTTAATATAGAGAAAAATCAATATTGGTATTATTATTATCATTTTTATTTCGTACTAGGATCAAAGTCATTGCTAATTGAGAATTTTCTATAATAAAATCAAAATTATGACAGTTTACAAATTCAGAATTGCATATTATTCAAAATCACATCTTCCTACTTTGACATAAAAGATGTGAGTAGAGATGATATGAAAATCAACCATCATGAACACAGCATCTAAATTTACCCATGATTATTGATTTTTACTTTGTTTATAATTTTTTCTTTACACTGTAGTATTTTAAAACAAACCCAATATTCCACAATATTTTTTCTCAAAATAATTACATATAAAGTTGAAAAATAAATTTTCTTGCAAAATTCCAATGCCGTCATATTTACATAGGTTCAGTATGATTCATCTGCATCATATCATTACTCAGTTTAGTTGAATTTTTGTGAACAGCTTCTAAAATGCTTTTTTATATTTTCTTGGTTTTGATGGTAGTTTCAACAATGGCTAGATACTGTGATACTCTAGGATCCTTCCATATAGAATTATGTTGGTAAGGATCATCAGAATTCACTGTTTTGAGACTATTCCCCTTTAAGGGAATCTTTTTATGTTTTCCATCCACCCAACCATCCTCTGTGGGCTTTCCTGTTTATTTTTTGTGTATTGAGAATAACACTTACATGAACCGTGTTGTCTACGCTTTTGGTGGACAAATGTTTTCAACTATCTTAGGATGATAACTAGAAATACTGGATAATTTATTAATTGTATGTTTTAGGTTTTCAGAAACTGAAAAGACATTTCCAAACTATCTTCATCATTCGGAATCTAACAGGGCTACACAGTTCCAAATTCTTCCCACTCTAGCTGTCCTTCCACCCTAGTGGGTATGAAACAGTATGTCATGCTTTTGATTCGCATTTCCTTAATGATTTATTAATTTGAACATCTTTCCTTGTACTATCATTCACTTATATGTACTCTTTGGTGAAATGTGTATTTAAATTCATGCCCATTTCTTCATTAATTGCCTTTTTATTTTAAATTATAGAATAATAATTCCTCCATTTATTTACATATATAAATATGTATACATTTATAAATTTTTAGAAATTATTTGTTTTTAACTTTTTAATAGAGTTATTTGAAATGTAAAATTTTTAATTACTTTAAGAAGCACTTCTTTTGCATTGCCCTAATCCTAGGTCACAGACTTATGATTATTTCTTCCAATACATGGTATTAACTACTATAGTCTCACTGTAAGTTTTGAAATTTAAAAGTGTAAATTGTATAGCTTGTTTTATATCTTACATTTGAATATCTGTTTTACCAAAGGTTTTCTTTAGGTAGTACTGTAAGTTTTGCTTTGTTGTCTTTGTTTCTTTGTTCATCTCACAGTATATTCTGACCCCTGATGTATGATAATTTAGATACCTGTTCAATATTTTGCAATTGTCAGCCTTCCAAAGTCTTAGTTGTTGATATTTAAATTTTTAACCTTTGGAAAAGAAGATTATTTGTATACTTTGAATTACTTTAACTTTTGACTTTTGATCCAGTATGTGCTGCTCGACCATGCGTACTCTCACGTTTTGGGATATACTGTTCTACACGTGTCCATGAGCTTCAATTGTTTCATAAGCTTTTTAATGATAGATAGATAGGTAGGTAGGTAGATTTATAAGATTTTAAAGTGAATTTAAGTTACATTTACTACATTCTCAATCTGTGCAACTCTCATCAACATGTAGCAACAAAGCTTTTCCTGTCTCCTGATGACTTTGCATGTTATGATCGTTTGATGACTTACCCAATCAAGCAGCACATGTTGTGTCTTTTCATTTATGTAGGTCTTCTTTAATTTCTCCCAGATATGTTTATAGTTACCTTTACCTGATTGGTTAGATTTAAATATAATTGTGTTAGTTTTTTATATTGTTTATAAAATGGTTTTCTTTGTTCCTTCTCATATATTATTGTTTAGAAAAGCAAATGATTTTGCTGTTTGATGTTATACTCTGCGAGTGTATACCAAGGTGTATATGAATAGAATGTGATTCCTGAGTGCTATAATTATAACATGGCCCCGTCAGAGCCAGTTCATCTTATCATTTCAATCTATTTGTATCTTTTAACCTAAATTAGGTTGTTTGCAGACAGGATAAAATATATTTTATTGTGAAAGTTATACATTTATAATGATTAAAAATAAAATCACATAGAAAACACAAGTAAAATAAAAATAAAATATGAAAAGAGCTTTTATGCTTATATACTTTGCACTTTCTTATATAGTTAGTTTTAAAGCTTTTTTCTTTTGTTATTTGATTTTGTTTTTTTTCTTTCTCTCTGAAGCATTTAGTATAGTATTTTGTGTTTGGCTGGTCCATTAGTGAATAATTTTCCTAGATGTTTTCTATTAAAAAAAATTTGCATTGTTTTTAGTGAGGAGTATGTCCAGGTACAGAATTTCACATATAGAACATTTTTTAGTTTTCAAGTGTTTTACTTTCACTTACTTATTTGCTTGTTTTGCATTGCTGGAAATTCAGCCTCCAGGTTCACATCCCCTTCACGTTGCCAGGCAAATTCTCTGTCACTGAGATAGACGTCCGTCCATCATTCAGCACTTCGTATATTTCACATCCCCTCTGTTCTAGTTCCTTTGTTTCTAATGAAAAATTGTCAGTTAACCTTACTGAGCTTTCCTTTTCATGGCAGGTCAATTTCCCCTTGCTGATTTCCACATCTTTGGTGCTCAATACTTGATTATATTATTTTTTCATGAATTTCTGAATTTAGCATATTTAGAGTTCAGTTAATAGTTATTTAGGTTTATGAAATTGAATATTTAATTAAATTTGTAAAATTTGGGACTTACACTTCTTCAAGTAATCATTTTGTCCTCCTTTGCTTGTCTCTGGGAACTAATATATATGTATGTATGCATACTCAATTTGTCTGACAAGCTCCCTTTTTCTGATCTTCAAATTGATAATTTGGGTTGGTCTGTCTACAAGTATTTAATAGGATTCTATGAATGCTGTAAACCCAAACTTGAAATTTCTGTCAGTTATTTTAGTTTTTAACTTCAGAATTTTTATTTGTTATATTTTAATTTCTATCTGATTTTTACATTGTCTTTATGCTTCCCTTTTCTTTCACTCGATCTATATCTCTGACATCTTGAATATACTTAAGAAAACTTAAATTATTTTTCTTGTAAATATAATCATTGGGCCTCCTCATCAACAATGTCCATTGATTTATTCTGTCTAATGGTCATAGATTATTTTTTCTTTTGAATGTTTAAGAATTTCTTATTGGATTTTTTTCCTTTTTATTATGTGTTGTGAAATGTAATAAACACACCTATGATGGGGCATTGTTACGTAGAATCATCACATTGTGCTCTTTTTTACTTTTCCTTCCTCTTCCTTCTCTCCTATCTCCCCCATTTCCCAGAACATTTTCACATTGTCATAATTAATCTCCTTGTTTCTTGTAATTTACCTTTTATTTTGCTCTTAAATTATTTATGCTTTGAGATTTCATATAATAAAAACCATATATTATTTAAACTCAGTGTCTGATTGTTTTTTCACTTAACATGATGATTTCTCTGAATACCTACCTTCCTGCTTTGCTTTTGTTGACAAAGACTTGAGTCATCTCAGTTTCATTGACTTCACTAAGTTATTTTTTACATACTGAATTTCTTGTATAGAATAACCGAAGTCTCTGTTCTGCTCCTATCGTGGTCAGCCAGTGACCTGACCAAGATTACTTCCTGCATTATAGGTTTGATCTGGCAGAGCTGTTCCTTTAATGGTAAGACTAATTACCTAAATTTTGCTTCAGTTTTAAATTAACTAATTATGCAGATCCTACCATCACTAAGAAACAACCGAGATAAGTTTCAGATCTTTTCTGAATATATGTTTTGACTTAGACATGCATATCACATTTTGGAGTTCCTGCTACACGCTGTAGTCCTGCAGTTACGTTATTCTCTGAAGACTCCTTTTCCTCAAATCCCTCACTGCAGATTTTCAAGTCTATTTAATGACTTCACCTATATTTTACTACTCTGGGTAGCTATTAGAAGTAAATATTTGAATTTAAAATGATACTGAGCATTGCACTTCTCTATAAAGTTGCCACCAAACGTGACCAGCATGATTCTTCTAAAAGTTTCTTTCAAGTTTTGGAAAGGATTTTGTTGAATCTATTTCATACACTATATTACCATGATAAAATATAAAATCTCTCAATCTTTAAAATTGTAATCTATTTCCATTTGTTAGTTCTCTAATTTTCTGCCAATTAAAGTGAACTATGCAAGTCTTACAAATCCTTTGTTGATTTTATGACTACTTGTTTTATACTTTAAGGTGCTATTCTAAATGAAAGATTTTACTGAATAATATTTTCAGTTTTTTTATTGTGAAGATATTCAAATGCACACATTTTTACTATTATTCACATATCCTGCAACTTTGATAAATTTATCTTTCTATATGAGATGGAAAAATAGGTGATCCCTTTTCATTTACAGATAGTTAAGGCAGTTATCTTAAGAAAGAGGATTTGATCACAAAAAGAATATCAAACATACTCAGAAAGTTCCAGAGTGAAATATTGAACTAGATCACTGGTAAGCAAGTATGGTTTACTAGCAAAGAAATGCACAGAGAAGAGTGGGTCTTCCAAGAAAGGAAGGTGCACCTACATTGTTATCTTGAATATTGTACCCCTTTGGCCTTAGCCAACTAGGAACAGGAGAAGGGTCACTGAGAGCTAGAGAATATAAATGTTATTGCTTGTTTAAAGTAAGGTTTGCCTGCCCAGGACAGACTCCAGTTTCCACAGAAACGTTATTAAAGTCTCTCTTCAGCTATACACAATGGGCTCAGAGCCCATTTCGAGGGGTCTACATAGTGGGCTTCTCCCACATTTTCTAGAACTTTTGTTTGTGTATGTGGCTTCTGTAGAATATTCTATACATAGGAACATGTCACCAGTTACACAACAAAGTTTTAATTTTTCAGTTCAGGTGGTTTTTTTCTTCTTTTCTTCTGTGAATAGTGCTATATTCTTAGTACGATATTTAATAGTAAGAGTGAAGTGAGATATTTGTCTTTTTCCTGCTTTCATAGAGAAACTTATTAATCTCTTGATATTAAACATGATGTCAGATATTTTTTAAAACAAAAGTCCTTTATCATGAAAAAGGAAGGTCCTGTGTGAATTTCTTGAGTTTTTTCAGTATCTAAGGGTTATGGATTTGGTGAAATACATCAATTTCGATTACATTTTTTTAAAATCTATTTATGTGGCAAGACTGCGAATTTTTGTTAAGTTGTGATATCTTGTATTTGGCAAAAGTTTACATGCTTGAAAATTTTTGCATCAATATTAGTAAGGCATATTAGTGTATAGAACTGTTTTTTCCTTTTCAGTTTTTTGAGAAATCATAGAAATGTTATTATTACTTTTTAGTATTGTTTAGCATTCACAAGCAAAAATCTATGTTCTTGAATTTTACTTATTTTAGATAGTTACTTACCTATAAATTTCTTTATTTGTTATAGAAACAGATGAAAAGAAGACAAGAAAAGTCATATTTTTAAAAACAAAAATTGCACCTCAGGATACAAGTTCATTTTTCAACTTTTCACAATCTTTCTCTTCTTCTAAAACACAGTAAGCCTGGGGAAATTTCTTTCCCCAGAAGTATGTTAGGCCATTTCATTTTCACTTACTATACTGATTATTTGTCTCTTGTTGCTGAAACAAAATACCCAATACTCAAAATTAAGGAAGGAAAGGTTTATTTAGCTCACATGCTGTGGAGATTTCAGTCCATTATCAGCTGGCTCCAAAGTAGGTGGCATGGCATTGGAGCAAGGGTTCATGGTGACAAAGGACAGGAAAAATAAAAAGGGCAAAGAAGAGGGAAAGCAAGCCTCCTTTCCGTCCTTATACTGTGTGCAGGCTACTTGCCCTGGGGCCTGTGTAGCACTTACACCATTTGGGTCCCTCCTGGGGCAAAGGCTCCGATGTTCACACACTGAGGACCCTTGGCCCCCTGTTGAGTCACTTAACCCTAAACCGCTAGTTGCTCAAGTTGATGCATTGTGTCTATAATTACACTTACAAATGGTTGTTTTTCACCTGTAAATAAACAACATTTTTATGTATAAATTAGGTATTTTCCTATATATAGACCATAATCTTACTGTGGTTCAGTCATTCTCCTCCCACCCAACAAACCCAGGAGAGACACTACAGATTAACAGATTACATAGATTTCCACCTCCAAAAACGTACAAATATTTCAGTTTCAAACTATGGGGCACCTCTTCCACTTGAAAGCCCTCACTCCAATCTTGATTGTATTCATAAATTTCTGACTAACAACAACAAAAAAGAAAATTCTGACTAAAAAACTTTCTGTTGCTTCTTAATGAGTAATCCTGAATTCCTCTTCTATGATGGTAATCAGAAAAATTGAAACATCCTACGTTTCCACTCAGGATTTTATCTCAGTCTCAAGAATCTCCACAGATAAAGTCTGGTTTTCCTATAGGTAATATTTGTATTTCTGTAAAGTTGTCTTCATTCTATAGGTTATTTACCTTATTGAAATATAATTATATGAAGAAATTTCTTATAATTCTCAAGTTCTATAAATTTATTAGTAATAATCTCCACTTTCATTTCTGATTTTATTTTTCATATTTTATTTTCTTCATCAGTTTTCCTAAAGCTGTGTTAATTCTAGAATTTTATTAATCAAACAATTAACTTATAGGATTTTTAGTGAGACAGAAAGGTAGGACACGGAGCTGGCTGGGAATGGGGGTGCGGCAAGACCCTGAAATATGCCCCAAACAGTTCCCAATGCCCCACACATGATTTCTCACCAGACTTTCAGCAGATTTTCCTTAGGACGGCCTAGACCTGGAATCGTCCTAGCAATAAGTGACACCAAAAGCATGTCTACTGAGCTTTTGGCACTGTTTTCCCTTTTGCATGGATGTTGCAATTTCTTGCTGTAGGATATACTTTCCTTTTCTACTTTTACTTGGTCCAAACTCACACTTAAAGGCTGTTTCCTTTCTTAGTTTTAATAGACTTTTGCTACCCTTTGTGCCTGCTATGAGCAGTTCTTTGTTCAGGACAGAAGGAATCTAGAAATCACTTCCAGAAGGAGGTTCCTGCACCTCAAAAACCAGAGACATTACTATTCCCAAACATCGTTTTTCTTTTCTATTTTCTGGTAATGTCTTTCTTGTTTTTTTTTTTTCTTTTTCATTTTCTTTTGTCTTCTGCCTTTGATTTTAATTTGGTGCACTTCTAATTTCTTAAAGTATAAAAATTATTAATATTAGTTTCTTTGTTAATGTGGGCACTGGCAGTTCTAAATTTTTCATTTAATTTTGTTACATCTCAGAAGAATGCTTTGACTTTATTTGTATGTATTTTTTCACTATTTTTGTAATTTATTCTTTTATACAATGATTGCTTAGTTTTGTAATATTTACATACCTAATAATTGTATGATTTTCTTTCTTTTATTTATTTCTACATAGCTCCATTGTGTCCTGAATATATATACCCTATGTTATCAATATTTTAATTTTATTGAGAATTTATATCGTGATTTAGAAAATGGTCTCTCCTTGAGAAGATTCCATGAGCACTTAAAAAGTTTTATTTTACTGTTGCTGGCTGGAGAGTTTATATATGCTTGTTGAGTCTAGTTCGTTTGAAGTGTTGTTTAAGCCCTTAATCTTCTTATTGATCTTCTATCTAAATGTTCTATTCATTAGTGAAATAGATGCATTACCATTTCAACTACTGTTGTAGACCTGCCTTTTTCTTCTTGGAATTCTGATAAGGTTTGGTTCACATATGCTTGGACTTAGGTGTTTAGTAAACACATGTCAAAATAATTTTTGCTGATATTTAACACCATAATTGTTTCTTAAATACTAATTTGTTTTTGTAAACTACTGATTAGGTTTTTAGAGTTTCATATTGATTTTGCCAGTTTTTAGTATCTGAAATTTTGTTTAATAAAAGAAGCAAACTTTGATGTTCTATTTTCCATCAATTCCCTAACATTATTGAATCAGAGCAAATTTCTTAAATTATTCATTGCCATTCTATAATATACAATTGAATATAAATACTTTGATTAAATAGTTTGTGGGAAACAAAAGGATTTTGAGACAAACATTATTTTAGACATATTTTATAACCTCAGGTTTAATTCCGTTTTCTGCCACAAATTCTTGCTTGTGTATTTTGTGCTATAAGCTAAGATTGAAACTCTTCAATTTAAAACACTGATAATGGAAAGCTTATTTTATAGTTTTCTCTTTCATAAAATATCTTCAAAATTTCCCTGGATTATTTTAACACTAAATGAAATCTATTTATAAAGACAACAGGCATGACTGTAACTCAAAATCAGTCATGTACCATACTAAAAAATGAAATATGGAAAACTAATAAGAATCTAACATCTAATAATTGCCAATCTGATCACAAAGTTTATAGGAAGGCAAATGCCAAAAAGCTATGAACACATAAATTGCTACTTATATTGATATACATAAGGTAAAGAGGTAAAGTTATATACAAGGTAAAGTAGTAGTTATAAATTCTAGTTATTGTTCAACATTATAGAGATAAAAATGTTCAAAATATTAATGTTGAAAACAGATAAACAATAGAAACACAGTGCTTTAAGTAAAATGAAAAAATGGTGAATCAAAACTAATTATAACAGTTTTTTTATTTCTATGAAAATTTTATTCTAAACAGAGTTATCTGTTCTAAAGGACTGTGTTTTTAAAAAAACAGAAATTTTTAAAAAGTTTGATTAAAAGAATTAGCTTATACACAATTTAATTGCATTATATTTTGTTTTTATTATACCCAAAGGAATCTACTGTGAACTTCATCAATTATACAAAAAATGTTTTTTAAAAATTTATTTGTACAGAACTTTTCCTTCCATGTGTTAAGTCTAGAAGATATACTAAATCTAATTTACCTAAATTAAATTGAAGAGTATGAAACCTTGAGAAGTTAAAAACTAAATGAACGTTTCTTTAAAATAACATACAAGTTCATCTTTTGTCCTTATATACTATTTTCACCTCTGACATGTACCTTCATTGAATTAATTAATTCTCATTCTTAAAACTCAGATATTTCCTTAAAATGTTTCTTATTTTAGATTTATGCTTTCATATAGAAATTTATTTGTTCTGCTCCTATACATATTGAATAGGTTATCAATAAAAACTAGTAGAATGAGTTAATATAGGTAATAAAATATGCCTTAGTGTTTATTTCATTTATAGAATAAATGATTAGTTTGGTATAAATTTGTTCACTATAATACTCAAAGACCTTAATTTTCAAATTTGTATTGTAACATGATGATGTTTCTCTTTATAATTACCAATTATAAAAATTTAGATTGGTTCCAAGGATTAAGGTCTAAGTCAGAATTTGTATATCTTCTCCTAAATCAAAGCTGGTTTGAACTGCATTCTAATCACAGTAGCAAACACAGAAGAGGGCAATTGTAGCATTACATTAAAAAAGTCTATAACATAATAGGAACAAGTTAAAATTCTACTTATTCTTGGGGCTTGGGGAATTCAGAAAACCTATAAGCATTTTTATTGTGCCTGTACACTTTTCATCAGTAAGATACTTGTGTTAAGATAGTTCACTACAAAATAAAGAAATCTTCTCTATGTGAAAGCATTAGAAATCAGCTACATGTTTATGTTTAAAGTGGAATGCATTTGTAATATTTCCTATTAAGTAACACAATAGAAATAATATTACTTATTTTTACATTAATATTTTCATTAGCTTTCAGCTTACAAAAGCAATTGGAATGCATCTGGCATATTTATAACTATTAGGGAAATGTAATTTTCAATTTGTGGAGATCAGTCTTCTAATTTAGACACTGTACTTTGCATGGAAACATATATACTACATTAAAAGACTAACTTGTTCTTCCAACTCACTTTCTTTTTTTAATGCATTTTTAAAAGCAATTAAAGCTTATAATCATGAGTTTATATAACACAATATGAAGCAAAACTGGTTAAATTTATTCATCATACTATTTCATTAAGGTGCCAAATCCCTTCATTTGAGAAAATAATAAAGAAAAATAATTTCATATGATACCACTTAAAGTTATCTACACATATGTGGTAACATGTCATTTATAAAAAGTATTACAGAAAATTCTCAATACAATTTTGAAGGACACATTTTAGTAAAAACTATCTTATTTTTCCCAAAATATAAAAATGACTGCATCTTGACATAAAAAATAAAAACTAACTTTAATAAACCAGCCATAATTTACATATTCAGATAGTCAAGTAAAAATGGGAAATTGTATAAGGAAATTGCATCACAGAGATTTAAATGCAAATTTTATTATATTTCAGACAATTTGAGTTGTTGAACATACTTGGATTAACTTTCCTGTGTCTCAAAATGCTTTCCTTCATAATTTTTAAAAAATATCTATTGAAAATACTTACAGACAGAAAGAGGTAGCTGAGATTAGTTACATGGACAAAAGAAATCAAGAAGAAATAGAACTGTGACTTTTACATTTGACAACTTCCAATTGTATATTTTATCTTTTACTTAAATTATATTCTTTGATTAACTAATGAATTTTGTTAAACATGAAAATGAAATCATTACTTTATTCAATTCTTTAATCAGTGGAAAAAACATATATTTTATATTTTATATAATGCCACCTGACTGAGTTTTTGATATGTTAACTAATGTGAAGCATTTCTAATAATTATGTTTTTATATCAAATTATGATGGTATGTTAGCTTTACATCAGTTTGACAAAATGCCTGAGAATATCAAC
Source organism: Dolichotis patagonum (assembly GCA_004027295.1). Lineage (NCBI taxonomy): Eukaryota > Metazoa > Chordata > Mammalia > Rodentia > Caviidae > Dolichotis > Dolichotis patagonum. Next base: position 76,995 of record PVJX010004925.1, read on the forward strand.
TTATAAGGTAGAAATATTTACTTTGTGTCTTGGTTTCAGTGCATGATAACACAGTTCTGTTGTCTTTGGTGTCATGAGGATGAAACAGACTATAGTGGAAATACACTATAGTGGAAAGAAAAAAAATTGCTCACTCATGGTAGATAAATGCAAAGAGAGACATTAATGTGCCAGGATATAAATACGTCCTTCAAGGGTGTACTGCCATGAACACTAGAGTAGAGTTTCTGCTAGACTCTACCTCCTGAAAGATCAACTAAATTCTAATTGGGTGACTCGCTGTCATGCAAGCCTTTCTCTTTTGAAATTTGGGGAGCAGTTCAAATTTAAACCATACCAGATGGCAATGGGGTGCATTGCACTAAAAAATCTCAAATGAAGTTCAAGGAGACAAAAAAGCTGTTAAAGGGGTGCTAAGAGTTTAAAAATTGTAACTTTCAAAAGAACTATTTTGCTACTTTATATCAATGAATTAAATCATTTTAGCTGTATGTCACAATTGAAATGCAAATATTTCTCTTAATCTCATTATTTCATGATTTTTAAAACTCATTGCCTTGTAAGCTTGTTTACTCACTTTAGCATTAAAATGACACATAACCATATTTTAATGATGTACAACAGAATTTTTTGAAGTATTTTTAATATGTCTAAATGTAGCTAATTCTCAAGTGCATTATAGTATACAATTATGATTTTTTGTGGTAAGAACATACAGTGTTCATGTTTTACATTTATTAAGAATATAATCAATCATTAAATACTGTGACTTTTCCATATATCTCCTGAAATTGTATTCTTCCTATGTGAGCGTAGCAATGTTTGCCTTGCACCAGCAGCGTCTTACTCACCTGTTTCCTTAAGAAACCTACGATCTTGTAACCAATAAAACACCTGAGCTATGTAAGGTCTTCTTAGATTGCATAAAGGTATGAATCATAGCATATTGACCTTTCTGTGTCTGACTTATTTCACTTAATGTGCTGTCCTATAAGCACACATATGTTGTCACAAATGGCATGATTTTATTATTTTTATGGATGAACTTATTCAGTTATATATGTCGGCAGATGAATCCATAATTTTTAACGTGACAGTTCCATGAACTGGCATTTCCACTGATTATGAGGAATTTTTTAAACACATATTTACCAATTCTTAATATTTTTATCTTTAAGTTAATAGCCATTCTAACATGAATGAAATGATGTTTATTGGTTTTTGATTTTAATTTCCTTAATTATTACAATGATGATCTTTTTGCATATATCTATTTAAACATTTGTAGCTTTTCTTTAATGAAATGTCAGTTCAAGTTCTTTGTTCATTTTTTAGATGAGTGACTTGAGCATTTATTCTTGAGTTGTTTGAATAGTTTATATGTTTTGGATATTACTTCTTTTTCAGTTATATATTTTACAAATATTATTTTCATATTCTGTGGGTTGCCTCTTTACTATTAGTAGTATCTGTTGCTATATACAATTTATTTTTAGTTTGGCAATCTGACTTTTCTAGTTTTACTTGAGCTGCCTGTGCTTCTGAGGTCTTATCTTTAAAAGAAAATGCTATTGAAAGAAATGCCATAAAGAATTTCCATGGTGTCTCTAGTAATAGCTTCATAGCTTCAAGTCTTACCTTTGAGGCTGTGCTTCATTCTGAGTTGACATTTTATATATAGTGAGAAGTGAGTCTAATTTAATTACTTTACAACAAGCTATAATGCTTTTCCAAAAATTTATTAAACTGTGTGTCCTGTTCTCATTTTATTTTCTTGATGAGTTTATCACAATTCAGTTGGCTATAAATATGTGAATTTATTCTGGAGCTCTTTTGCATTCTATTGGCCTACATTGTCTCCTTTTATGTCAAGATCATTTCATTTTGATTAACATGACTTTATGGCACATTTTGAAGTCATTGTAAGTCATTTACTTGAGAAACTGCTACAACACAAGATATACAAATATATAAGAAATTACAATATTGATTTATGATGGTTGTCATGGTTTATGTCGATGGCCCTCAGGCCTCATGTATTTGCATTGTACATTTGTGACTGGTTCATTGTCTAGTGCTTGGATTGATGGTGTCAGTGCTACACCCTCCTAGAGGGTGGAGCCAGGATGTGATGTAATGGCAGGAAGAAGATGTGTCTCTCTCTTGCTGGTTCCCACTTGCAGTTTGCAGCCACCATGAACTGCGGCCCCACCATGCCACCCTGCCTTGGAGCCAACTGAGTATGGACTGAAACCTCCAAAAACTGTAAGAAATAAACCTTTCCTTTCCCAACTTTGGGCATCAGGTATTTTGTCTCAGCGACTAGTGAAAAGTAGCTAAGACAGAATTTGGTACCAAGGAGTGTGGTCATTGCTGTGACTATACCTGACTATGTTTTTTGAGAGGCTTTGGAAATGGCTTGTGAGCAGAGTTTGGAAAGGTTCGGACTTGTCACCTGGATACATAGAGCTGGAGCAGCTGAGGCTGTTCTGTAGAGGAGATTCTGGTCAGAGCCCAGGAGACCAGAAGGCTGATAGAAAGCCTGATAGTAAAGACCAGGCTTGCGAGGTTTCTGCTGGGAAGGAGGACTGTATTGGTTGTTGGACTCCCTATGATGTGTGTTATGGGTTGGAAGAAAGTTTGTCTGCATTTTGCTCATGCCCAGAGACTTTGCCTGAGACTGAGATTAAGGGTAATGGACTGATTAATCTTGCAAAATTAATTTCAAGGCGGTCAAATGTTGAAGCTGTGGCATGGCTATTGTTGGGGACTTTTAGCCAGATCTATGTTGTAAATGAAGAGCAAAGAGCCCAGTAGGATAATTTAAAACACTGTGAGTTTGGCCAGAAGGAAAATTCCAGTAAAGCTGTGGAATGTAAAGATGGTGCTGACACTTTGATTGCTGAGAAAAAACAGAAAGATAAGAAAGATGACCACCAGGCATCCCAGGAAGCAGCGGGTCTCCACCATTTGCAGCCCCAAAACTCTAAGAGTAAAAGAATTTTCTCAGAAAGCTTCAGAGCACTATGCTTCAAAATGGCACAGGCGGCCACATGAGGTTCCAGAATGGCGGCAGCCACATGAGGTTCCAGAATGGTGGCAACACAGAAAAGATTTTCTTAACAATCAGGTAAACAGAGCCCAGCAATCCAGGCACTGGACCGCTATAGCCAAGAGAGAAAAGCCTGGCTACTGCTCCAGCTGGCAGCAGACCTTGGCAGCATCCACATGGTGCTGATTTTAGGTGCAAGAAAAATGCACAGATTCTGAGGGTAAGAAGGCTTCCACCTTGATTGCAAAGGGCCTGGGAGGCCAAGCAGTGTGCCCCTGAGGGGGCAATATGTAAAGATGTAAGTGTGAAGCCAAAGGTGCAGTGGAGACCCCAGAGGTTTGGAAAACCCAAGAACGTGGATTATCCAGGGAAAGCTGCAAAAAGTGGGCAGAGAGGTCTTAAGACAGAAGCTGCGGGAGCTGAAATCCTTTGAAGTGCCCTAGGGTAGAATCACCCAAGCCTTTTGGAGCTTGCAATCAGATTGCTTCAAATGCTAAGCATGGAACTCTAGGACTTAATGTTTGCCCTGCTGGATGTTGGACTTGCCCTGTTTCCAATACTTTATATTCCCCCATTTGTAACTTTTGGAATGGTGATGTTTATTTTGTGCCTTTGCATTTCAGATGTTTAACCTTATTTCACTTGTACAGGGGGTTACAGTCAAGAGTTTGCCATAGCCATTCGAGGAGACTTGAGACTCAGAGTTCTCAGCAATGCTGAAAATGTTAGGACTTTGGCAACTTTTGGAGATGGACTAAATGTCTTTTGTACAAAGGATATACATGAGTCTCTGGGGGCAAGGGGTGGAATGTCATGGTTTATGTCGGAGGCCCCCAGGCCTTATGTATTTGCATTGTGCATTTGTGATTGGATTATTGTCTAGCGCTTGGTTTGATGGTGTTGGTGCTACACCCTTCTAGGGGGTGGAGTCAGGATGTGATGTAATGGCAGGAAAAATGTGTGTCTCTCACTTGCCGATTCCCACTTACTGTTTGCAGCCATCATGACCTGTGGCCCCGCCATGCTACCCTGCCTTGGAGCCAACTGAGTATGGACTGAAACCTCCAAACAACTGTGAGAATGTAAGAAATAAACCTTTACTTTCCCAACTTTTGGCATCAGGTATTTTGTCTCAGCGATGAGTAAAAAGTAACTGAGACAATGGTCAGCTCCAGAGCCAGATGGGGAAGCGTGAAGATGGTGTCTGCGCACCAGGTACTGAAGTGTCCAGTCCAAAGTCTGAAGCGTATTGCAAGGTCCTGTGCAAGTCCATTTCAGGCGGTGGCTGGATCTGCAATTACATGCTGAAGAATTTACCATGGAAGGCTAAAGTGTCTCTAATGAAACCTGAGGAGTCTATGCCAGAAGGCTGAAGAGTCCTAGGCAGAATTTGAACGTTCTGAGCCAGAAACCAAGAGATGATGTGAAAGATGAAGGGGAAGACTGCAGCTCCTCTGAACCAGCAATCAGTCCCTCCCCACTTGCATGTTATTGTGTGCAGAGTACTCCCTTTGGGTGGGAGCAGCAGTCAGCATCTCCATGCCCTCCCCCCACTTGCACAGGCTGAGGATGTAGGAACTCGGTCCCCTGCCGAGTCACTTAGACTTCAGACCTCCTCAAGCTGACACAGTGGATCCACCGTTACAGTTGTATGGTTTTTATTTTGTTTTACAAGGTTAATAAGCAAACTATTTTTTTGTATTTTAATTTATTTTGGTTCCCCAGAAATTTTAAGGTATTTTTAATATCTGAAAGGAATTCCATTTGTTTTTCAATAGAAATTACATTAAGCCTGAACATTTCTTAAAGTGGCATGGTGATTTTAATATTAATTCTTGCAAGTCATAAATGGATACTGTTTCATTATTTGTGTCTTCCTAAATTTATTTTGTAAATGTTTTATTGCTTTTACCATGCACTTCTTTCACTTCTGAGGTTAAATCCATATGGCTGTGTAGTTATTGTTAATAGGATTATTTTCTTCCTTTATTTCTTCTTAAATATCCACCATGGGATATTTCCAGCAAAATATCATAAAGCACAAAACAAATCTCAATAAAATTATGAAATCATATCCAGAATATTTTAAAACTATAATTTTCAAGCATAAAAACCATAAATAACAAGAAACTTCCTAAACTTTACAACGATGGTGATTTAATGACATGTTTGTAAATAATCAGTGTTTCAATGACTACACTAAAAATTAAATTAGAAAAAACTGACACGAGTAAAAATGAAAACCCCAACATACCAAAATCTAAGGAATTAAAAAACTGCAGTTAAAAAAAGATATTTTCCCTAGGGAAAGAACCAGCCAGCATTTCCTGAGATCTGTGCCATGTTGGAACTTAGGGCACTGGGAAACCAAGCAGCCTGCTCGCCTCCCTGGTAAGCAGGCGTGAGCTACAGGTGCGCGGGCTGAGAATCAAACATCCCATCCTCCCTTCCCATTAGCAAATGGCAGCCAGAGATCTGAGCATTTCTTGGGAAGTTGACCATATGCAATATAGCAAATAGGGGGGATTTCCTTCTGTCTTCTGTTTGAAGGCAAATATTGTTATCAGTGTTTTGCTTTGTTCTGATTAATTGTGTTGCTCTATTCAATATTGTGTTTTGATAAGTTCTATAATGTTCAGTTTTTTGTTTGATTTTGCTATTCCTGATTGAAAGAACAACTGTTGTGAAGGTAGCAAGATATACTATGGTACCTATTACTGTTATCCCAGTAACGTGTTGTGACATTGTGTACGAAGTTCACTGCTCTGTCTCAATTGGCTTTGTTCTGTCTTGCTCTGTTGTATTTCACTATCTTCAAAATAAGAAAAAAAAAGTTTTACAAAAAGATTTTTTTCACCAGTAATTATTTATACCATTAAAGGAAGATCTCAAATGAGCAATTTAATGTTCTATCTTGTAAAAATAGAAAAAAAATTTGAAAACTAAATTGAAATTTATTTATTTTTTTAAATTTTTTTTATTTTAAAAGGGAGTAAAATTGAACACAACAAGACAGAACAGAATGGGACACAAGAAAGCATAAATTTCAAAGCTAGACAACCAGAGATCTTCACTATCTGTCACATTGTCTCTTGTTTTCTTCCAAATGGTTGTCCTTATCTTTGCATATGGAGAGCTCATACTAAATAACATAGTCAATCTTCTCACAAGATGTGCAGTTCACTGGCTCCCGCTTGCTAAGGGGCAGGAGGGAGGGGGAGGGGGGCCATGGGATGGGGGACAGGACACATGAGATGTCTGATTCTCAGCCCACATGCAGGCAGGATCACAGTTATCCCCCAGAGATGGGAAGAGCTCCTTGTTCTCCCTGCACCCCAAGTCAATCACACAGTGCAGATCCCGATGCACCAGGGTCTCTCTCCTTCAGGCCGCCAAAAGTCGGCCACACTCTCAGCCGCCCCTCAGAGAGAGGAGGAGCTCCTTCTTCTCCTGGCACCCTGAGTCAACCTCAAGGTGCAGGTCCCGATGCGCCAGGGTCTCTCCCCTGCAGGCCCCCTAAAGTCCGCCATACTCACCTGCTATTTCTTTCTGATGAATTGACCATTCCATTTCCAAAGTTCTGAAATGGCCAACAGACCACAGAAAGAATTCTCTTTAGGCTCCTGTTTGAAACCAGCAGCTACAGCAATTTGCTGGCTTGCTTCAGGGCCATTTGAAATTTATTAGAAGAAAATAAAAATATGTTTCACTGTGGAAAACCAACCTGCAAGTTTTTCCCCAATCCAGGGGGAAAACGCGGATCAAAGACATAGAAACATAAGTTTAGTTTAGAATGCAGGAGTTGGGGGCCTCTTACATCTATTACACAGAGATCCTTGAGGGTCTAGTTTACCTCATCTTTATTCAGTCAGATATGGGAACAAGCAATTAGAGTAGCAGAAGATTGATCTGCTTCCTATAATCTAAAGTGTATGTCCAGGTAAACAACCAGATACCAGCTTTGTTGACTTCTCCCTAGAAGCTGCCCGTGCAGTTATGACTGCACGTAGCCAAAAGCTCTCAGCCTGTCTCCCCTTCCCTTATGTTCACAGAGGAGGTCAATTAGGCCTCAATTCTTAGTATCTGCATTCCCACATTTCTCAACAGAAATCAATAAAATTGATCCTAAAATATAAAAAATCTAATGATACGTAGAATTTCTTTTAAAAATTTTATATTTTTAAAAGATAGACTGTTTAAAAACAAAAGTAGGGAAGATGTTAATAAGTAAAAGATATGAAAAAGAAAGCAATCATCTGAGACCACAGAAACACAACTGAAGACAAAAGATTATTCTCAAAAAATTACATATCAACACAATGATAAACAGACAAAATGGATACATTTTTTATTTTCACACACACACAGAGATTGAGTGTGGTGAAATATAAAGCCTGAACAGATTAATAGTGAATTAGGATATTTAATTGGTAACAAAAATTCTTCCATTAAAGTACAGTTATGTCTTCATGTTTCATTCTAATAAACATTTATATGTGAAGTAATATTTTTCAAACTCTTCCAAAAAATTAAGTGGAAAAGAGTCTTCCAAACTCATTTTACATGCAAAATTAGCCTTATACAAAAATAAAATAAGGACATAATAAAAGACAATTGCTGTCAAATACCCCCAATGAACATAGATGCAAAAATACTTGCGAAGTTACTAGCAAACAAAATACCATAGTAATTACAAAATATCAACCAATACGGTCAAGTATGATGCATCTCATGCATCTCATTAAAATATAGAGATTTTAATACATGCAAATTGACAAGCGTGTTATACCACCTTAGCCAAATGAAAAAAAAATGGCTGATCATATCAATCAGTGCAAGAAAAGCATGTATTCAACATACCTTCATAATTAAACCTCTCATTGGCTTAGACATAGAAAGAATAAACCTCAAGTCAGTAAAGCCCCTATATATACACCTAAATCTGATGTCATATCGAATGCTGAAATATTGAATGTTTTTATTCTAAGATGAGAAAACACACACACATATACACTTATTATTTCTGTTCAAATGAGGATGGAAAAATGCTAACAAAAAATTAGTCTAAAGAAAGAAACAAAAGATATTCAAATTGGAAACACAGACATTATCTGTTTTCTCAGACAAACATAAAGCTTCACCAAAAACAATGTTAGAACCAATAAATTTCTTCAATAAATTTGCAAGACACAAAGTCAATATATAAAAGTCATTAGCATTCTTATACTCAATTTGCAAAATGTCTTGATCCTACTTTCTGAGGGGAAAAAACTACATAAGCTCATAACTATACTGTGTTGGGATAGAATTCCAATATGTGAAGACTTCTTATATTTGCTTACGTGGATTGCCATTTCTAAGCCTGAGATTATTATCTGTAATGTATTTGGTGTAAATTTAATTACCTTGAAATAAACACTGTAAATATAAACAGTAGCCAAGAACAAATATCTCTTAAGTAGAGTCACAAAATATAAAATTAATTTAATAATTTTCAAACATTTTTATATGTTTGTGAAAAAAGTAAAGTTAAAAGAATTTAGCATTTAGTAGTATACCACTAAGAGCTAAATATGTGCCTAAGAAACTTAAATATTATGTATGTAATTATTTTCCTTTTATACCTGAAATAAGCATTACCATTTTCATTTTATGTAATCTACAATCAAGTCTCACAAGGTGTGATAGCAAAGATAGCACACATGTGTTATCTATGCACTCCACGGAATGGGACAGAAACACTGTGAATTCAAGACCAAGCTGAACTACATGGAGAGAACCTGTCTCAAAATTCCAAAACATACATACATGCATACACATCTACATTTTTAAAATGGAGTCTTAAGAAATAAGCTGTCTTCTCGAAAGATAAAAGGGAGAAGAGACACAAAAGTAGAAATATATTTTTGGGTAATTGTATAGTTTATTTTGCTCCAATAACTCAATAATATATAAACATTTTAGCACAGTGAAATACGTACTTATTCAAGTGGAGAGTGCAATAAATTGACAAAGTATCTATCAAAATATACAAGAAATGTATATATATATATATATATAAGTTATGATGTAAATTATATATGCTTTTGAAAAGTGTTATGACTTAAATTGGTCACAATTTAAATTAAACTTTCAAAAATATGACCAGATGGTATTTGGTTTTCACTTCATTCTAATTTGAATGCCTTCTCTAATTAAAAAATTACTTCTGAAATAGTCTTGTTTTGTTTAGTGGTTGAACCTAAAACTTTTGCTGTTAGTGAAGATTTCATTATAATATTATTTCCTAGATTCGAATCTAAAATCTTGTCGTGTCAGATATCATATGTGATCTATCAGCCATAATATGTTAAATTATAGAGATGACATTAAGTTGAACTGTGATGACAGTTTGTTGTTGTTGTTATTTAAATGTGCATTTTATTTTCAGAGGGAATTTATTTTCTAATTCCTATAGCATTCCCTTTTGGAAGACAATTTATCACTTTTGATCTACATTGTTCATTATTTTAAAATTTTACTGGCATTGTTTTGACACCTAATAAAACAATCTTACTAAACTGAAAACACTTACTCTATCTCATACTCTAACTTGAAAATAATTTAATCTCACATTGTCATGTTTGATCGTGCATAGAGAAGTTTTCTGTAGTGACTTTAAACAGATTTGAACATAAGAGATTTGAAAATGAAAGCATTTAAACCTGGTTTATGTTTTATTGTTGTATCAATGTTATCTTGCTGAGTTTTTAATCATGTTCATGTAGACCTTAGATAAATTGATTTCCAATATTTTACAACTTAGATTTATGCATTTTGATACACAAAACAAGTAATTGTGTTGTTGAAAGAGGAAATTTGATTTAGTTGAAAGTATATTTTCATTTTTAAGGATTCAATTATCTACACATAAAGAAAATTATGTATATAAAAATCAATATAGGTACAATTTTGTTTAACTTTTGAAATCCAATACAAAGTAGGAGAAGTACACTTTTCTGTATATGATAAGTCTATCACTCTTTTATTTATATTTGTGATATTTCTATCACTAAACAATATATAGTCTTTTATGGCAAGCAGTAGCAATTTTAAGCAGCTCTTTAATCCTTTTTCTTGCTTTTTAAAAATTAGGATAAAATTATATGAAATATAAAAATGGCTTAAAATGTTATATTTTGAAAATGTTGCTAAAATGTGAATACTTTTAAACACATTCCCATTTAAATACAGTTTGTTCATCACCACAGAAAGTCTTATGGTCCCCAAACCCAAAATACCTACTATGGTACATTCTACATTAGAATTTCATATACAGGAAATAGAAACAGAAACACTTAAATTATGTCTTACACAACTATAACTCTAGCTATGTGAAATATTTTTCTTTTCTGGTACATTATGTGTGATTTAAGATGGAAATCTCTCCTGAAATGCTAATAATTAATATTAATTTTTCTTTGATTTCTTTCTAGAAAACTGCAGTTATTATTTGACAAACAAAATATAATCACTAACATTTTTCTTCTGCCTAGTCTTCTTTCTCTGTTTTAGACCCTACCTGTTCATCTTTGAGACTTAGAGAACCAGGAATGGGGTTTAGCAAAAATCAAGGTGAGGTGCAGTAGGGCAGTTTTTATTTTAATTTGTTTCATTTCGCTTCATTTTTCATTAGAAAATCTGGCTTCCTGATATGTTATCCCTTGTAGGATAAAATAAAAGCTGTCTGATATTGTAGAGAGAGTTCTTGGTAAGACCTCCTACTCTTTGTTACCTGCTCATATTCAGTTTAGGATTGATCAGCATTTTTGTTGATTTAGACTGTGTTGGAAGGGGCAGTGGATCTAGCTTAGCGGCCAGCACCTGCCTGGCAAGTGTGAGGCTGTGAATTTGATTTCCAGTACAGGAAGGAAAAAAAGCCAGACATGGTGGTGCAGGTCTGTAATGCAAGCACTGGCAGGCTGAGGCAGGGGCATCTTTGCAAGTTTGAGGCCAACCTGGCTACAACCTGGACTACGAAGTGAGCTCAACACCAGCCTGAACTGCACAGTGAGACTCTGTCTCAAAAAGACAAAACAAAACAAAAAAATACTGTGCTAGATACACTCCACACCATCCACTCACTGCTCAAACTTTCATAGTTAGATGCTGGCCTCAGTGTTGTCTATCTTTGCGAAAACTCCAGTGCAGACGTTTGGAAATATTGCAATATAATGCCGTCACTATCCAGGGTATACAGAAAAGCGACTCTTGCAGAAGTTAGTCATACTATGCCAATGATCCTTAAAATGATAAATACTACTTACATATTAAAGAATGGCTATAAGTTCATCAATAGAACAAAGGGAAAAGGACAGTGTCTGCTTCTATGCTTCTTAAATATGTAAAAGAACACAAATTTCTTATCCAGATAATCAATATAATTAAATAGCATGATGAAGAAGAAGAAGAAGTTGACATTCTTACAGTATTTCCCTATGTCTGGTGTTGCATTGATATGAAATATTTTATACAACCACACTGGCATTTAAAAACCTTTATCGGGTAAATACTTATTTTGATGCAACATTAAAGACTTTTCTTATTTTCCATTTTTCCTAGTTCCACTACAGTGAAGTCATTAAGAGCTTCACTAATGAAAGAGAAATACTAATCATTGATAATTATAATATTATCTAGTTATACCTGCAAAAATTTTCTTTGAAATCCTAAAGACTTAGTAACTTACTTTTTACTTTCATGTAACAGAAAAATCTCTTGCAATTATATTTGGAGAAAAAATTTTAAAGTGAAAATTCTTAGTTTGGTAATGATTTACAGATTGTTCTCATAAACATAGATTTCACATGTCCTTGATTATTTCTAGCCCCACACTTATGCCACAATGTATAACTCATTGATTCTTGGGAGCTGATGGGTCCTCCTCAGCCCCCTTTGCATCTGATTCCCGTCTGGACTCACTAGCTGAGACGCTGTTCTTTACAGTGTTACCTCAAATCCCTTTCTGTTTCGGGGGAGGCTCGCAGGCCTGGCTGCTGAGTCTTGGTCCTAAGACTGCGTTGTCTTCAGATTCACCTCACACAGTCTTTCTGTGTCGCATCTTCTGCACTGACTTCTTCAATGCTCCAAGTCCTTTTTGACTGCGTATTGACTTCTGTCTCTACCTTAGACATTTATGGTAACATGCGTACTGATTTGATGAATGAGGGATTTTTTTTCAGATTTTGCAGTGTCAAGTTATTTTTTTTCCTTTCTGTATTATCAGATTATTTTAGGTGTATTGCTACTATTTCTAATATATTTTGATATTTTCTACACTGTTGAGAAATATCAATGGAAAAACTAAGACCAAAAAATTGCTGTCCCCATGCAAGTTGCCTTATGATTTAAAAAGAAGCCTACTGCTTGGCATGAGAATTATTTTTAAGTTAACAGAAAAGTCAAGTGGAATTGGTAAACATTTGAGAGGCTTTCAAGGATGAATGGAATTATTTCTATTATTTATTTAAAACAATGTTACTGAGACATTAATCCGTATACCACAAAATTAATTTAAAGTGTAAATTTCAGTGTCCTTAAAGAATTTTCAGAATGTCACAAGCATCTACACAATAAATCGTAGGATTTTTCATCCCAAAGTTGCTTTACACATAAGTCACTCTCAGGTCCTAGGCAGCCTA
>PVJX010004926.1:0-89842 GCA_004027295.1 Dolichotis patagonum
CTAAAAAGTTTTCAGCAGTCAGGTAATAGTCTCATCATCTTATAAATTGTAGTTTGTGCCTTTCCCTAAAACTTGCTTTGAGTATTAGACAGGGCTTGTGCTTACCCACTGAGCTCTGCCCAAACCTGAGCAGTGGTGTTTTTTTTTTAACCAGGTTATTGTTTTTAAAAAGTGATCTGTAAGAGCTGGGCATGGTAGCATACATCTCTAATCCCAGCACTTGGGAGGCTGAGACATAAAGGTTACCACAAGTTCATGACCAGTTTGGGCTACATAGTGAGTTCAGAGGCAGCCTAAATTTCAGAATAAGACCCTGTCTCAAAAAAATTGATCTGACCTGGGCATGGTGGTGCACACCTGTAATCCCAGCACTCAGAAGGCTAAGGCAAGAGGATCGTTGCAGGCTCAAGACAAACCTGGATTACAAAGTGAGCTCAAGGCCAGCCTTAACTGCTTAATGAGACCCTGTTTTCAAAAAAAAAAAGTGATCTGTAAATTTTGTCATATCCTTACACCTGGAGTATGAAAAGCTTTTAATTATCTAGTATTTTAGAAATGCCTTGGGAGCTACAAAAACTGTTGAATGTTGGATTTCTTCCCCCTAGTGGTAACTAAATAGGAGTGCAGTGTCTGTCTTTGAGGGTGTGAGAGGTCTTCAAGTCATCTTGACTGGTACAGTTGATAGTAATGTTGGACAGCTTCATTATTTTGCTTTTTTCTCTTGCAGAATATCCAAAGGGTTAAGTGAAAAGGTTTTTGCAAAATCTGAAGAGCAAAAAAACCCACCTAAAGAAGAAGTAAACGAAACAGGTGAGTATAAATTATTTAAATCATTTAGATGTGGTTTGCATCTTCAGAATTTGAGGAGACTTTAATTTCCAATTTCTCTCATGTACTGTCATCCACGCATTTACCACATCTGGTAGATTATCCTGGTTCCCCCTATTACTAATCATACAAACTAGAATAGCTACTTTTCGTTGTGCACATTAGTTAGGATTAAATTGGCAGTTCAGAAATCTTAAAAATGATACCTTGTTAACTTTAGAATCCAAGGATGAGTGCACAATCGAGGCAGAGGCATTTCGTATGTTTACCTTATACTCCTTTTGACTGACAGCTTCCCCATTGAGAGTATTCATGGGACACAAGTACAAACTACCATGACCTGTATGCTCTGTTCTGACCTGGTGCCCTCCCAGCCTCCTCCTGCTGCTTTCCTCTCCACTTTGCTCACTCTCTCCATTCATACACGCTTTCCTCTCCTTTTGACAAGCTTGTCCCCTCCATAAGGTTTGCAGACAAACTTTTTTTTTTTGGTACTGGGGATCAGACTCACAGTGTCATGCTTGCCAGGCAGGCACTGTATCACTGAGCTGTATCCCCAGCTGTGGACAAACTTTTAAATAGAAAGTTCATTTTTTCCTGTGTTTTTAATCATTGTCTCTAGCACCTACTAAAAAGGGAAGGAAGCGGAAGGCACAGAGGGAAGAGGAACAGTCCAGTAAAACTCAAAGAACACTTACCTCTAAGGAAGTAAGTATTTTGGACCCAAGTATAGCAAATACAAGTCTGGTACTCAAGGCCTCCTCCTTCTGAAATAAGGATGGTCTTGGATCTGAAGCCAGGAAGCTCAGTCTTCAGTGACATAAGTGGTGGGCACTTAATTAGGAGTAAGAGAATACTTGCTGGATAGAAGTCTGTATAACTCAGAAATTCCTGCTCACTGTCTTCTCAGCTATAGCCAAGCATCTGGGAGAGTTAGGTGGTTTTGTGTGGTCCCAGGTCAGTGACATGTGAGTGGCAGAGCTGGCTAGGCAGGCTGATCACTGTCTTCTGTGAAGGGCACCTTTGTGACAGCTCTGCAGAGCTGGTGTGAGCCTTCTTGGGAGGGGAAGTCTGTCAGGAATATTGCAGAAAGCATCCACACATTGGATGAGAGGCTAACTGAGTCATCAGTCACAATGGAGGAGTAAACAGGTGTCTGAAGGAGACTCCCCCTTAGCTCTGCTTCCAGTATCTGTGGTGGTTGCACAGGAAATGGAGGAGAGGTGAAGAAACAGCTCCTGTTTTATGACTTTCAGCTGTTGATTGTTTTGTTTCATTTTGTTTTTCTTGCTGTTTTTTTATAGCGAAGGCGAGCAGTACGGCAGCAACAATCCAAAAAAGTTGGTGTACGCTACTATGAAACACACAATGTGAAAAATAGGAACCGGAACAAAAAGAAGACCAATGATTCAGAAGGACAAAAACACAAACAAAAAAAATTCAGACATAAGCAGTAACATCTAAAGAATTGTTTATTAATTATACCAAAATGTGCAATTAGAAATTATGTTTATTGTCTCAATACCCAGGTGGCATTTCTAAGGCCATGTTTGTTCTGAGGTTTAACAGCAGAAGCCATTCACCAGAGCTGGTGAAAATAAAGAGAAAGCCCCTCAACCCTAAAGAGTTCTGTGTCACTTCAGACACTTGAATGGACTTTTACATTCCTCATGAGAATAGCCCTGTTGTGTGTGTATATTGATAGAAATGGGAAACGAAGTCTGCAGAATGCAGAGTGCTATTTTTTTCGTACCAGGAAGTAGCAGTTTTACTGTCAGATCATGGAACCAGTAGATCTAAAGAACAGTTCCTTTCCATGAAGCATAGGCAGTCACTGGAGAGTTCCCCAGGACAATTGACCAAAGCTGTAACTTCCAGATTAAGGTGGAGTACTGGAGTGTATTTCACTTCAAATACAGCTCTTGAGGGAGAGTTCTGGAATAACTGAGCCTGGAAGCCTTGACGAAGAGCAGTGTCACATCAAAGTCCTGCCAAGGTCCTCATAGGGAAGACTGAGCATTCCAGACATTCTAAACAAATGGAAATGTTAGTTCCTTCTTAGGAATGGTACTTAGGAAATGTGACTGAATAATGGACGTGACCCAGCTTGCTGCCCTAGCCCACCCCAGTTTGTCCTGAGTTAAAGGTTTTATGTTGTTAATTCAGTCTTCTGAATCTACAAAAGTCTGTATGCAGTAGCTGATCATTGATAATTAGAACTGCATGTTCTAATGCAGTTCTGGAGATGTTACCTCTCCAGCTGTTAACTAAACTCAGCTAATTAGGGTTTGGAGTCGGGTTTGTGTGTGTGTGTGTTTTTGCAAAATGAGAACAAATTATGTCTGTTGTCAGGGAGGAGCTGAGGTACAGACAGCACAAAGGACACTGGGACTTGTACGCCTTTCCAGCAAGCGTTTACTTTCCCCAAAGCCATAGTTTAATTATGTACCACATTTTCTTAATCTAGGCAGTCTGCATCTAAGGAAAAAGGGAACTAGTTGACATGGTGAATGGGGACAAAATGATACAATATAAAATCATAGCTCCAAAAATTGCATTTAAGTAGATATGAAAGTGAAAGGACTGGGGCCAGGGAAGCCCAGTTTAAGGTATGGGATAGACTGAAGCAAGAATTTGAGACAGGAGCAGCTGCTTTGGCGAGAAGTAAATGATACTGAGTGTTGTTGGGAAAGCAGTTGCTTCAGTCTTAGGGTTTGAATTGGTAAAGTCTCCAGATTGACCCCGAAGCTGCACACACGCACAGTTACCCCGCCTCCCATTGCCTAACCAGGAGCCAGACTAGGTGTCTGGCAGCCAAGGCCATAGTATGATTCCTGACAAATATGTAGGTGGTGACCATCAAGGGGTTGCCTTGTTCATTCAGGAAACTAGCTTTTTATTACAAAGGGCTTATGATGGGGTAGGAGTGTTCACTGAGACTCACGGAAATTATCACTTCTTTGGTGCAATAATGCCTTCCAGTTGAGCCTGAAAAACAAAAACTCCATTAATACTTGAATTTTACAGCCTAGCAAATAGTTGAGAAGTGATAAAAGTCTGGAGGAATAATCCAAATGCTGCCACTCCCAAGTGTTCTTACTTTCATTCGTAACTCCACATTACCTTATGTTAGCTGATTTCTGGCTTGGCATACAGTGTTGCTACATTGGGAGAAACCAGAGCTGTCTGGTTTACATACAGTAATAGCTCTGTATAATACAGTGTTGAAAATTGAATAAAAGTTGTTGAAATAGCAGTTTGTCATCGTTCAGACTGCAGATCTGAATGTGTCTGCTAAGTTAAACATTTGGCTTTCTGGGTTAGGATCCTAAAGGTACTGCTGGAACCAGAGGTTTGAGAAACAGCAAATTATGAGCCACTGAGACAACTTGACACCCAATTAGAAAAAATTGCTACCAGTGAGTAGGGAGCTGTCTATCTTGTAGTAAAGCCTGAGACACTTGGGAGTTATTTACTGTGCCGTGGCAGTCAGTATAAAAATTTACTGTCATGGTTTGTGGACAGACCTGTAAGTAGGTCTGTTCTGGAGAGTGCAAGAAGTTCTATTTGTAGTGCTGCTTTGCGCCAATAAAAATAACTCATCTCTATAAACTGTCCACCCTGGGGATTACAAGGTTGCTTTTGAACGTGCTAAGGTATTGTTTTACTCTTATAGCTAATTACCGTAGGGGGAACTACGGTAACCTGGGCTTATGAAAAAGGAGTGTGACTGATGAAGGGTTATAGGAGGATAGCAGTGTCAGAGGCTGCTAAGTACATGCAGACATCTGGCTATGAAAGCTAGCTTTTCCTTGTTTCTGTTAAGCTCTTTATCAACAAGAAAATCTCTGTCATTCTCTGAGATAGTTAACACAAAGCCTTATTGCAAATGGATGGCCTTTGGTATGCAGACCCAGCATGCCTGCAATCTCAAGAATGGAACCTTGCTCTAAGACTAGGCATTGGGCCAGAGCCAGGGCCATGGCAGAAAGCTGCTCAACATGCATAGGCCATATGTGTAAAAGAGTGATGCTCAAACCTCAGCAAGCCCTAGAATGGGACTGTCGTCAAGATAGATTGAGGGGCGTGAAGGCTCTTAGTCTAATCCTCAGTATTGGGGGGGGTCATAAGACACCAACTACATAGTTTCTGCTCAGTAGATTGGGGATGGGCCAATAATTTATTTTTTGAGATAGGGCTTCACATGTAGCCTAGGCTGGCCTCAAACTTGGGGTCCTCTTGATTCAGCCTCTGGAATGTTGGGATTACTGGTGTGCCCCTTACCCAGCTTCAGTAATGGATTTTTTTCTAAGTTGCACATGATAGGGTAATGCTGTCGTGAGACCTGATCTTCGTGACGGCATGGAGTTGCAGAGGCCTGTAGCCTGGCCTCTCACCCATACCGCCTTTTTTTTTTTTTTTTAAACCTCAGCTCCTCCCTCCTCCTATGCCAGGTGGGTAGAAGCGTGCCACCAGCAACTGGACTCTTGAAGAAAACCACCACACCCGGGAACAAGTAACCAATTTCAAATCCTTCTTCTTCTCAGCGCCCTTCACTGCCCAGCCAGACTGTCCCAGACACAGTAGCTCAGTGGACAGGAGGAGAAAGCACTTCTGTCAAAGCCTGCAATGGAAACCTTGCCCATGAAGGAAGACTCCAAGGACCAGCTCTGGGAAGAAAATGTCCTTCACTGCCTATGGATCATGGAGCGTCAGAGTTGAGAACAGGCCCGGGGATAGAGGGATGGAGAGACTTTTCCCAGGGTCAGCCTCCTTTACCCCTTGGCAGTGCGTGTAGGTCATTTAAAAGCAATCAGTGGAAAAGGAATGAACAATCGACGCTGTGAAGCTGGGGCTGGATCAGGCACAGGACCTGCACCTCCATTACCTTCAACTGCTGATTTGTCCGTTTTAAGAACTGAATCTCCTCATTGTGCTTCTTCTCTTCCACCTGTCGCCTCTCGGTCTCCCTCTTCTCGGTAGCTTCACATTTTGCCTTCTGCTCATTCACTTGCCTCTCCAGATCTTTCTTTTCTGCCTCCAAATCTGCAATCTGAGTTCACAATGCCTCATCATCCTAGGATGTCACTAAGTGGATGGGTGGTATGGGGGGATGGGAAACAGCTGTCCAACCTGCTATTGCCAGGGTTTGTACTGCCACCCAGTGGGAGGTCAGTGACGGGCATGGAGCTTTATTAGGGGACAACCATGCCAAGACCACGAGACTGATACTAGTAACTTCTGGGGCCTCACTGGAATAGTGTAGGGCCCCGGCCACAAATGCAAAAAGGGTACCCTAGGGGCCAGAATTCAGTACTACAGGGGCAAATATGTGGCCTGAGGTTGATAGGAGAGCCTCAGGGCCAGAGGGCCCTGATAAATCCCACTCACTTTCCTCTCCATGTCTGACTTCCCCTGTTCGGCCTGTAGTGCCTTCCTCATGCCGAATGCCACGCTGCTCTCATACAAAGTTTGGTAGGCAGCGATGGTCATGCGGATCTCATCCCGGACGCGCAGCAATAGCAGTCCCCTCTCTGCACAGTTGATGGTGACCTCCCGGATCAGCTCATCTTCCAATACGCACACCACAGGATCCGAGAAGGCAGAGAGAAGGGGACATGCACTTCATCTACGGCAAACCACCCCTCCTCTTGGGAAGGGCTCTAAGGTGTGCCCTTGCACGTGGCCTTGGAGACATGGGAAGGCTCTGGGGAGGGCACCTTCTTTGGACCAAGGAGCTGGGCTATGTGGCTACCCTGAACTTGGCACTTGGGAGTGACATGCAGTCAGCAAGTGTGGGTTGCCCATGGCACAGGGAGACGCGGGCTGTACACTGTTTGCAGCAGTAGGTCCCCTCCCTAGTGGAGAAGTCTGAACTTTTTGATATGAAGATGGTGGCTGTTTAAAAGTGACTCCTCTGGTTGGACTGATTGGGACTGAACAGCAGTGTTTAGAGCTTGCCTACCTCTCCCCTCCATAGATACCCATGTGGAAGGCAAACCCAATCATATTGAGATTGAGGGATGCTTGAGTTTGTGGGGGTTTGCAGATCGGGATCCCCAGGCCCAGGGAGGCAGGTCTAGAGGAGGCAGATTTTTTTGTTGTTGTTGTATTGGGGATCGAACTCATGACGTAGTGCTTGCCAGGCAGGCACTTATGCCACTGAGCTAAATCCCTAGTGTCTGCCAACTAACCACAAATCACTTTTTCTGGACCCAGGGCTGAATGTTGATGGATGGGTATAAATACAGAACACTTTTTTCTGGTTAAAAATTAGTATTATAAAATGATATCATATCATTATCTTATTAAAAACAGACTTGAATTGGAAGTTCTTATCTTACCTGAAGCATCTGCTAAGGGTTAAGGATCTCAGGTTGTCAGAATCATAGTGACTGGCAGGTGGGGGACTGGTGGTGAAACAGAACTTAGCAATCTTCCTCCACCTGCCCCTCCCCCTGTAGCTATAACTTCTTGTTCTGGTACAGATAAGATTGGCAACTCTCCTGTAAACAGAGTTTATGTCATCTTGTTCTCGCAAGACTCATAAGGCTCTGCCTTCTTTCAAGGCTAAGTTATTAATTGGCTTTGTCTTGCTTCTGTACCCTTTTCCCACCTTCCCCAGTTGCTAAAGACCAACCCTCTCAGCCAAATGTGTAAAACTAGAACCTTTACTTTGTTCTAACGCCCAGCGAGTTCATCTGGGTCTGTATGCGTCTGAAATCTGGAAACAAATCCTTTTACCCCATTGGTCTCTGATCTCTTGGATTCTGCAGCAGTGGGAGAGGAAGGGCTAGAAGGGCTGGGGTACATAGTAACTGGGTGGTCAGGCTGAGGGGCAAGAGCTGATGCCAGAATGGGGTGGGCTTCCGCTCAGCAGTGCTCAAGACTTGGTGCTGAAGGGGATGGGAGGGAGTCGGGAGGGCATGCAGTGCCCACGCCCATGCTTCCCACTCACCAAAACACTGAGAGTAGAGCTCCCTGCGCACAGGGCAGATGCCCGTCTCCCTGGCTTGCCGCTGCTGCAGCTTCAGGTCCAGCTGCTCCTGGAGGTGTACCACGTCCATCCTGGTGCTGGGGGTGCTGGACACCTGCTGGATCCATAGCTGTGTGTCTTCTACCCACTCCCTGCGGCAGACATAGCAGGCTGAGTGGAACCCGTGGGCTTGAGAGGGCCCTTTGAGCTCCTAGCCTGGACAGGAGTGAGAGGTAGCAGGGCTACCAGCCCCCAGAACCTCCATCTCTCTCTTCCTTGGAATGTGGGTTCCAAAGCCATGCCCACTGTGCTGCCCCCATAGAGACCTTACTTCGGGGATGGGTAGGGGTGATCTCCACTCTCCAAGGATCCTCTGCAAAACCACTCACTGTTTCAGCTCTTACCCTCCTAACAGGCATGTGGTTATTCTGCTGGCTCTGAATGGAAGGTCCAGTGGGAATTCCTTATGGGGTGGAGATACAGAGCACCATGAACCCTATTTAAGTCAGAAAGAGGCCAATGTACGTGTCAGGGCTGGGGAGGTGCTTGAAGGCAGGGTGCTTGTGTGGGCTCTCCATCATGAGTCCTGTATTGGGCACAGCAGGCCCTGGAATGGCAACAGGGAGTTTGGGGACAGAACCTTCATGGGACAGAGGACTTCTGTGCCATTGGTAGGAAGAAACCAGTTGACAAATCACCCTCTCCTCTGACCTCTATCTCGGAGGACCTCACAGTCTCCTATTTCTGCCTGTTTCTCTTTTTCATCACAGCCTTAAAAAACTGCCAGCTGGGCAAGATGGCACATGCCTGAATATACTACTCTGGAAAGCTGAGGCAGGAGGATCACAAGTTCAAGGCCAGCCTGGGCAATTTAGCAACTTGGCAAGATCCTGTCTCAAAATAAAACATAAAAGGGAATGAGGATATAGCTCGGTGTGAAAACCTAGTACCAAAGCTGGGGAAGCTATGCTGCAGACTTACTACCTAAATCAGCTGAAAGAAAGAAAGGGGAAAAAAAACAGTGGAAAGGGCATGTTCATGGGAAATGTGGTTGCAGAAGGAAAAAGCTGGGTAAAAGCATCATGTTGAGGAGGAAGGTTCTTGTATGCAGGATTCTTTAAGAAGGCTTCCTGGAAGAAATGACACTTGAGCAAGACCTGAGTGGAAAACTGAAGGGGACAAGAGAATACTGGGGGAATAGCATTCTTGGCAGTAAGAATGGCAACACTCAAGGCCCTGGGGTGGGTAAGTGACAGATGTGTTTCAAAAACCATGAGCAGAGGGAACTGTGGCTTTAGCACAGTGAACAAGGGAAATAACAAGTAATAAAATCAGGGATATAGTTGGCATGGTAGCACATGCCATAATCCCAGCATGTAGGAGGCTGAGGCAGAAGGATCATCATGAGTTTGAAGTGAGCCTGGGCTACATGGTGAGTTCAAGGCAGCCTGAACCACACAGGGACACCCTGTCACAAAAATCAAAACACTAAAACAAACAAACAGATTGGGGATAGAACGTGGCCAGATGATACCATGTTTTCCGGGACAACTGCCCAAGGGTTTCTGGAAAAAGACTGGCATGATTTGACTTGATTAAGGAGCTGTGTGGAGAATAGATTGTTCGAACAGAGTGCAAGCAGGTTTTTCAGACAGGAGGCCACTACAGGAGTATAGATGACTAGGGGTGAGATGGAAATGGCAGAAGTGGTAAAGAGTGGTTGGATTTGGGAGATAATTTGAAGGTGGAGCCAAAAGAATTTGTTAAAGGAGAGGACACAGGATATGACAGACCAACAGCAAGGAAAGGCAGTGTAAGTCCTTAGAAGGAAGAAGTCTGGAATGAGTCGGTTGCAGCAGAGATTATGGCTTAGTTTGGACATATTGGGATTGAACTGTCTATTGGACATCCTCCTCGAACTCAGGAGGATCCTCCTGCCTCAGCCTCCCAAGTGCTGGAATTACAGGTGGGCACCACCAGGCCCGGTTTCTTCTTTTCTTCCATTATTTTCATGTTTATTGAGTTCTTATTGAATGTTTCATGTTTATTGGATTCAGTGACTGGCTGAAATTACACAGGAAATGAGACTAGACTGAAGTTTCCTGATACCTTCCCAGGATTCAAACAGATGAAAACTCTAGGACCTGTGGGCAACTGGAAGGAAACCCCAGCCAGGATGAGAGGCAGAGTGCTTTGCCACAACCCTAAACTCTGAGATGCAAAACCCGTGCTTTCTCCAGGCCACTGGTCCTGGGGACTTTTTTGCTTTTTTACCTTGGGGGCAGGATGGCATTCAAGATTTCTTCTGCCTGCTTTGTAGGATCTGGAACACAGGAAGTTGAGGGCAGTTTGGCTTTGGGTGGCTGTGGAACTATACCAGAGAGTCCAGGCTGCTGGGGGCTGACTTTCAATGGCCGAGCCTGAGAAAGGAAAGTGAGGGCAAGAGAAGAATCAGGCACACAGCTCCACACATCCTGGCACTCTGGATTGCTCTAAGACTTCTGCACGTTCCTCCCCATTCCCATACTACTTTCCCCATCTGTCTGCTCAGCAGAAATGTCTCAGAGCAGAAAAAAGTCCATGGAAGAATCTCTGGTCCCAACCCAAAGCCTGATTGGGTGTTTCTGGCATGAGTGGCCAGGCCTCTGCTCTCCCTGCTCCAGTGATCAGGAAATCTGCCTCATGTGGGACCCGGGTACCATGAATAACAGTGAGCTCCATCCACCTCTGTGTGACTGCCTTCCTCCTTTTAATTTGTTGTCTGCTCACACCCCACATCTGGGCTGCCTATAAATTCTCTCACCCTTCTTCCTGGTCCCAATTCCCTTCATTGGCAGTCGCTGCAATCCCCGTCCTTTGGGATTTCTGATCTTCAGCTTGGGGATCTGTCTTTCCCGATTGGAGCTTCCGGGCTTCCGCTCCCCTTTGAGACCAGTCCTTACCTTGGGGCTCCGTTTTTCCGTGTTCCGGCTCACTAACACGGGCGTGTCATATTTGAGCAGAGAGTCTGCGGGGGGGATCATGGTGCCGCTGGGGTACAAGCTCAGGAGCAGCCCCTCCAATCTTGGCCTTGTTTCTCGTCACCATGGAAACCCTCTCTCCCAGCCTCCCTGACGGGCGGAGCTTCGGAGAAGGGCGGGGCCAGCAGCGCTTGGGTTTCGTTTTACTTAGTCTGTACCAAAAACTGGGGCTTGGCTTCCTAGACCTCTTCCTGGATCAAACGTTGGTGGCCCTGGTACTCTTGGAAGTAAGGAAATCAGCGGTTCGAATCCCTGCGTCTAGGTCTACTTGGCGTGTTGGACGGAGAGGACAGATCACTGCTGAACCTCAGTTTTGTCACTTCTAAATTAGGAGTCATTTTCCAACTTCTCAGAGAAATGCTGTTGACAATTACCCAAGGAAGGCATTCTATATTTCAAAGTTTTAAAAAATATTTTTATAAATGTAATCCCAGCACTGGGAGGGTGAGGCAGAAGGGTTGCTGCGAATTTGAGAGCAGCCTTAACTACATAGAAAGACCTTGTCTCAAAAAGCAAAAATAAAAAACAAAAAAATACAAATATAGTAGAAGCCTGAATTGGTGGCAAATGTTTATAACCTCAGCACTCTGGGAGACTTGAGGCAAAAGGATTACAAATTCGAACGCAGCTTGTACAATTTTGCACAATCCTGTCTTAAAATAAGCATAGTGGGGGTTAGGGTTGTGGCTTAGTACCGAAGGTCCTGAATCCAATAAACATGAAACATTCAATAAGAACTCAATAAACATGAAAATAATGGAAGAAAAGAAGAAACCGGGCCTGGTGGTGCCCACCTGTAATTCCAGCACTTGGGAGGCTGAGGCAGGAGGATCCTCCTGAGTTCGAGGCCAGCCTGGGCTACACAGTGAGTTCAAGGTCAGCCTGGACTGCATAGTGAAACCCTGTCTCAAAACACACACACACACACACACACACACACACACACACACACACACACACACGAAGAAACAAGAATCAAAATATATCATGTATAGGTACAAATCCCATATGATGAAGGTTATC
This sequence comes from Dolichotis patagonum, assembly GCA_004027295.1. Taxonomy (NCBI): domain Eukaryota; kingdom Metazoa; phylum Chordata; class Mammalia; order Rodentia; family Caviidae; genus Dolichotis; species Dolichotis patagonum. The sequence continues at coordinate 11,848 of PVJX010004926.1, forward strand.
AATATGTATATCTAAAATGTACCAATAAAATTAATTTTAAAAAAGAAAAGAATGGGGGCCAGGGATTTAGCTCAGTGGTTTAAGCACCTGCCTTGCAAGCACATGGTCATGAGTTCAATCCACAGTACAAAAAAAAAAAAAAAAAAAAAAGAACAAACTAAGTGTAAATGGAGCCCAGCAGCTATAGAGACAGTAATCTCAGCAGTGGGGTGTGGTAGAAACTGGCGGGGTGGGGGTGGGTAGTGAGGGACTGAGCCAGGAGGATAGTGAGTTCGAGGTCAGCCTGGATAGCTTAGCAAGACCTTGTCTCAAAAGTAAATACATAAATAATGTGGATAAATGACAACATAGTGTAAAGTTCAGGAAATGGAAAAAAATACTGACTTCAGTTACTACCTATGATTACAGTTCCATCTCTTCTTTCTTATTAGTTCCACACTTAAATGTATCACATTTTTTTCCATCTGTAGTATAATTTGTAAACACCATCACTAGTGGCCGCATACTGCCCACTAATTGGATAAAGAATTCCCTATTGCCAAGTACTTGGGCCAGCTCCGTGTGGTGTTTGTTTTGGTTGTGACCGGTTTCACTATGCAAATTAGATTGTTCTTAAACTCATTATGTAGCCCAGCTGACCTCGAACTCACGGTAATCTTTCTGCCTCAGGCTGTCGAGTGCAAGAATTAGAGATACGCTATCACTATCGTTCTAGAAATTTGCTTTTGAAATTTAAAACTTTGGCCGTTATCGAATAATGGTTAATTCTATGGTGAGAAATTTAAAACTTCCGCCACTTCATCCACCTTTACCATGGCCCCGCCCACAAGGAGGAGCGTCACATGCCCCCGCCTCTCTGCCGCTAGGGCTGCTGGGAGGGCGCACACACCGGAAGCGGAAATCCAGAGCTCTAATTCGTCATTTCCTTCAGTGAGCGGTGCTGAACGGTCCATTTTTCTTAGGGTCTGCCAAACTCGCAGAATGAAGGAGGTAAAAAGCGAACGGGAGCGGGGGAGCCGGCGAAGGCACCGTGACGGGGATCTGGGGATGCCAGCGGCGCCTGTAGTGGTGAAGCAGGAGCGCCTCAGCCCAGAACCTGCTCCTGTCGTCCACCGTCGACCGGACTTTTCGGGCGGTAGCCCGTCGCCGCCGGCGGGAGAGTCTGGCCGCCCTGGCCACCGCAGCAGTCGAGCCCGAGGAGGTAGTCGGTAAGTGGAAAGCAGCCTGGGTTGGTGGAACTCACTGAAAAAAGAGCACAAGGCTAATGTCAGAAACAGGCCTGTACGAGAGCGCAGCAGCTTGCACTTAACCCTGAGGCGGTGGTGGTGGGGTCACTAAATGATGTTTAGTTCAGTACCTGTCATTTGTGCTATGGCCGACGGGCAAGATCTCATCCCTTCCCTCAAAGGAGCGTGATAGGGAAGAGCAGGGATGAGGAAGAGGTAGCGCCACAAGACTTGCTCCTGGATTGAATATAATTGTAGGCGCAAATGGGGTGCTAGTGTTGAGGAAAAGAAAAGGCAAGGGTGGCTTATGGTGGTGCCTATAAGAGAGAAGATTCGGTAGACAGTTACACGTGGGTCAGAAACTCAAGAGAGAAGTTAGGGCTAGGAAAGTGAAGCCCCTGACTGTCTTAGTCAACAGAGACCTTTACAGATGTGTTTCTGTTTAGTAGTAAGCCTGATACTTAAGGCTGATGTATGTGAGGGAATTGAAATGGAGGTAAAATCCTGTGTGTACCATGTTTCGAATAGGTCCCCGGCCAAAAAGAAAATCAAATCATCGGGGAGAAGAAGCAAATCTCCTAGGAGTAAGAGAAGCCGAAGTCCTCACCATTCAACAGTCAAAGTGAAAGAGGTAAGTGGATTGAGGTGTTTTGCTACTGGGTCCAAATCTAGAGCCTCTTCCCATAACAGCAAAAGTGTGTTTTCTGCAGTACTTGCAATGGGCTACCCAAAAACTGGGTGTTTGAGGGTTTTCTTGCCCGTTTTCTTAAATTATGCCTTTCATGTTGAGGTGATTGCTGATTCACATTTGGAAAATTTGAATTTGTCTGAAATAATATAGAGACATGTTCTCTACCCTATTTTTCTCAGTAGTAACATTTTACAGAACTATAGCGCTGTGTCACAAGTAAATGTTACTGGTACAATTCAGATACAGAACATTTCCAGCACTACAAGGATCCATCGTGTTGTCTTTTTATAGCCATATTTATTCATTAACCTTTATTCTTCTTTAACTCTTGGAAGCTTTTCATCTGATTTTGTTTTGTTTTGTTTTGTTTTGTTTTTTGAGACAGGGTCTTGCTATGTAGTTCAGGCTGGCCTGGACTCCCTTAGTAGCCCAGGCTGGTCTTGAACTTGCATTGATCCTCCTGCCTCAGCTTCCCGAGTGCTGGGATTACAGGTGAGCGCCACCTTGCCTGGCTCATCTATTTTTCATTTCTGTATTTTTTTCATGAATGGAATCATATGTAGCATTTGGGAGTGGATCTTTTTAAGTGACCAAATTCTTTGAAGTTTTATACAGGTCATTGCACTGATCAGTAGTTCATTCCATTTTATTACTGGATGGTATTCAGTAGTTCGGATTTAACCATGAATCCATTAAGGAATATCTAGCCTGTTTCCAGGTTGGAGCTTGTTATGCTTATACCTGCTTAAACATTTGTGTATAAGTTTTTGTGCGAAGTTTGTTTCTTTGGGTTAAATGTGTAGGAGTACAATTGCTGAATGGTAGGGTAGTTGCAGATTTAAACTTTAAGAAACTTGGTGTGTGCCTGAATGCTAGTACTGTGGCTAGTTCTGGAAGCCAGGCCCAAGATAAGGTGTCAGCAGATTTGATTTCGGCTGAGACCTTTCTCTTTGGTTTGTAAGTGGCTACCTTTTTATGGTGGCCTCACATCCCTTCGCTCTGCACAAGCTCTCTTGTCTCTTTTTACAGTGACACTGGCCATATTGGATCAGGGCTCTCACTTTAACTTAATCACATCTTTGCAGACCTTGTCCTCCAAATGATTACATTCCAAGATATTGAGATTTGGATACTTCAGCATATTAATTTTGGAGGTAACCATTTAATTCGTAACAGTGGCTATAACATTTTACATTCTACTAGCAATATATGAATGATCCAATATCTCTATAATTTTGTGTTGTTAGTATTTTTTATTGTCATCTGTTAGGTATGTAGTGATAAACCATTATAATTTTAATTTACATTTCCCTAATGGCTAATTTTTTTTTTGAGACAAGCTTTCTTTATGCTGTTGAGGCTGGCCCCAAACTCACAGCAGTCCTCCTGCCTTGTGACTAACGATTTTGAATTTCTCAGTCCATGGTCTGTTTTCAGGTTGTTAAAATACAGTATAAGATGTGAGACTTAGATTGAGGTCCAGATTTTGGTCTGTGAATGCCCTGTGAATGTCCACTTGATTCAGCATTATTTTTACTTTGGACTGCTTTTTGCTCCTTAGTCAATTATCATTGGGGCATACATGTATTTCTGGGATCTCTATTCTGTTGTTGTTTCTCTTGGTGCCAGGGATTAAACTCAGGGCCTTCACACAAAGCTGTATCCCCAGCCTATTTTTATTTTTTATTTTGCGAAATTGTCTTGCTAAGTTGCACAGACAGGACTTGAACTTGTAATCTTGTCTCAGCCTCCCAGAGTGGTAGGATTATAGGCAAGTACCAGCAGGCCCACCAAAAGGTTAAACCTGTTTAGAGAGACTCAGGAGAAGATAGGAACAAAGGAATGGGTAACTTTTTAAAAATTTTTGAGGAGTCTTACTTCAAAGAACAGTGAAACAATGGGGTGGAAGCTGGTATTTCATAAGGTGGAACATGGTGTCTACAGAACATGTTCCTACATTGATAGCAATGATAAGCAGGAATAGATATGTAGGAGATGGACAAGAAGTGCCAGAGTGATATTCTTGATAAGAGAGCATGAAATCAAGCACAAAAAGGTCCGAGGTGTAGGGAGTAAAGAGTGTGCAGGCAGGTACTGATAGGTGATAGGTGGCCAGATAGGAAAAAACCCTTTCTGACTGTGTGAGGAGGGGATGGGCAAGAATGTGTTGGCCAAAGAGCAAAAAGGAGTAAATACTCATCTGGGACAGTGAGTAGATAAGGGAAGCATAGAGTGATCGCTGAGCATCCTTGAGGGAGCTTGGAATTGTCCATCTTGAAATCAGAGTGGATGGTGCTTTTTCCCAGCCTCATTTCCCTGTTGGTGCTGGTTGTTGGCTTGCCAGGAGTGTGCAACAGAATGGAAGAGGGCAAAGGGTTTCAGTGTGTGTGTGTGTGTGTGTGTGTGTGTGTGTGTAAGTGATCATGCTTTACCATGGAACTTGAGTGAGGCAGGAAGGGACATGCGGAGGGCGTGGGAATTGAGCAAAGGTAGTAGGATCGGAGAGTTGCTGCTTAGTGGGATAAGGATCGTTGGTGTTGAGATAAAATGTGAGTTGAAAAGAGTAACGATGGCTAAAAACAAGGTTCCTTAAAATGGAGATTGTAGTATGGTGGGATTGCTGTTACTGGGAATGAAAAGATCTGATACAGCCAAGGATGAGTGAGGTGAAGGCAAGACAAATATCACTGGAAGAGAGGAGCTCAGACAATAGAGAGGCCAGAGTTGGACAGGCTGCCTGTGTGTTACTGAAAGAGTGATGAGCTAAGAGAAAAATGGTCAAGAAATGAGAGGAAATGGTTAGGGAGAGAAGAGGGTGGTAAAGGTCTCTGAGATTCAGAACTGGGGTTTTAGGTAAAAAGGAGGGTTGGTAAGTGTTCTAGATTTGGCAGGGAAGAGCCTGGAAGTTACCTACTATGCATCCAGGCCCAGACTTGGTGTTGGGGGAGAAAAACCTCTGCCATTTGGGAGACCTGCAGGGCGGGAAGGTGAAAAGCACTGAGACCAAATGTTGCAACTGTAGGTTTGGCTGGGCTTTTTGTGGTTTCATGAGTTGAAGGATGAGATTTTAGGGAAAGAGTACTGGATGCAAGAGCTATGTGAGGATTATACGAAGGAGGTGGGGGTGATGGCAAGGAGTCTTAGCTTCCTTAGTGAGTGATTCTTAAACAGGGATAAAGGGTGTAATGAGCTTAGGCCTGGTGAATTTAACACAGGTGCTGCCTGGAGTCATATTTTGAGGTAATAGAGGTGGGTCTGGATGCTTGTCTTCTGAGGCTAGGAAAATTGGAGAAACTGAGTGTTATTCTAAGCAAGCCTGCTTGTGGCAAGGAGGTGGCTTTGGGTGACGAGCAAGGCATTTGTCCCAGTCTTGGGATTTCCTCTTCACCCCTCTTCTGGAGGTCAGTCTTGCTGATGCGGGGTTCCCTCTTCACTCTAGACACTCTGGGAAGATGGGACTTGGTAAGTGAGTATGCTCCTACCTTCCTTCACTATCCTTGTGCTAGATGATATGTTTCTTTTTTTCTCGGTTTTTTTTTTTTTTCTTCTCTTTATTTCAGTGGTGGTTTTGTTTTGTTTTGTTATTGAGACAGGGTGTCACAATGTAGCTCAGGTTGCCCTTCAACTCACTGCCTACCGCAAGGTGGCCTCAAACTTGCAGTGATCCTTTTGCCTCAGCTTCCAGAGTGCTGGATTAGGGATGTGTTCCACTACACCCTGGGGGCTGTGATAATGTTTCCAAGTTTTGTTACAAGGTGCTCAGATAGTAAATAAGTGTATAACCAGGCTAACCTTGAATTTGTAGCAATTCTCTTGCCTCACATTCCAAGTGCTGGGATTACAGGTGTGTACCACCATGCCCAGCAGCAAATTTCTTACTCATTTTAGAATTTGTGTATCTTTTTGAACCTAAGGATAGATACTGGTTATGAAAAGTTCTACTTGGTTCTTTTTCCCATTATCTGGCTGTTTTTGTTTAATACTTCTTTTTTTTGTTTGTTTAATATTTAAGTGTAGAGAATTTCTAACATTTAATGAACCACCTTATATCATTCAGCATAAACATTTTTGTGAGTTGGTTTTGTTTGTACTACTCACTTCCTTTTTCCTCCTTCAAAATTATTTTGAAGCAAGTTCCAGACATGCCATTTCATCTGTAAATTTTTTTTTGTGTGTGTGTGTGTGTGGTACTGGGGATTGAACTCAGGACCTTGTGTGTGCTAGGCAAGCACTCTACCACATTCCTGGCCCATCTGTAAATATTTAAGAACACAGCACTAAGAGATAAAGATTCTTTTTTTTTTTTTTTTTTTGGTACTGGGGATTGAACTCACAGCCTTGTGCTTGCCAGGCAGACACTTAAGCCACTGAGCTAAATCCCCAGCCCCGAGATAAAGATTCTTATAAAAAAGACAAACCACAAAGCCTGGAACAATGCACAGCTTTAATTGTAGCACTCTTAAGAGTTGCAGTCTCAGTACTCTGGTGGGCCAAGGCAGGAGGATCACAAGTTCAAGCTCAGCCAGGAAAACTTAGTGACCCTGTCTCCAAATAAAAAATATAATATGGATTGGGATATAGCTCAGTGTTAAGACCTAAGGTGCAGTCCTTATCATGAAACAACAACAAAACCCCCCGAAATTTATTAACCCACCTAATTTTTGAGAGAATATTTTAATCCTAATATATAACATGAAATTTACTATATTAACTATTTTTTAGTGTACAGTTTCTAGGATTAAGCACATTCTCATTGCTGTGCTGCTGTCACCACCCATGTACTTTCAGTCTGACAAAACTGAAGCTGTCCCCATTAAACAGTAAGTTTCTTCCTTTCCCTGCCCCTAGCAACCACTCTTTTACTTTCTGTCTCTAGGAATTACACTACTCTAGGCACCTCACACAGGTGGAAGTACGTTATTTGTCCTTTTGTGTCTAGCTCATGTCACCTAGCATAATGTCCTTTGAGATTTATCCATGTTGTAGCAGGTGCCAGAAGTTCCTTCTTTCTTAGGATTGGATAATGTTCTGTTTTAATGCATCTGTTCATCTGTGGCAGTGCCTTTCAGCCATTTTGAATAATGCTGCTGTGAATTTGGATGTAGAAGTATCTCTTCAAAACTGCTGTCAATTCTAGAAATAAAATTACTGCATCATATAATAGTTCTATTTTTTTATTTTATTTTTTTGGTACCAGGGCTCCAATGCATGACCTTGCGCTTGCCCAGTAGGCGCTATGCCACTGAGCTATAGCCCTGGTGGTTATTTTTTTTAGTTTTTGAAGATCCATCACATTGTTTCTGTAATGGTGATGCCATTTTATCATTCCTGCTAATAGTACAGGGAGGTCTCAGTTTCCTTCTGTTTTTGGCAGTATGTGTTACTTCCAGTATTTGTTTTTTATTGTTGTTGTGTTTTGTTTTTGTTTTTGTCTTTTTAGTTTCGTATTTTGTTTTGTTGTCCTGGGGATCAATGCCAGGGCCTCGGCATGCTAGGCAGGTGCTGTGGCACTGACTACATCTTCAACCTTTTTTTCTTTTTGGTCTTTTTTTGAGGCAGGATTTCGTTATATGGTTCAGGCTGGCCTTGAACTCACTTTGTAGCCCAGACTGGCCTTGAGCTCACTGAGGTATTCCTACCTCAGCCTTCCTGAGGGCCAGGATTACAAACACGCACCACTATGCCCAGCTTTCTGTTTTCTGTTTTTTGATAGTAGCCATCCTGATGGGTATGAGATCACCTAAATTTTATTTGGTGCTGGGGATTGAATCCAGGGCCTCCAGCAATGTTGAGTGCATACTGTACCACTGACCTATAGTGTTAATTTGAAATAACCCTCTAACATGAAGTATCTAGTTCGTGTTCATATTTCTGTGACTGGCTTCTGTGCAAGTTTTACTGTTCAAATCAGGATCGAGATTTTAAGATTTGCATATTGTAATACATCGGTGTTTTACATCTCTGGTTTGGTTTGGTTTTTTTTTTCAAGATAGGGTTTCACTGATTTAATTAGTTCACACTAGCTTCAAATTAAAGATCTTTCTGCCTCACCCTACTGCTGTGCTGGTTTATACATGTGTGCCACCACACCCACCCAACTCTTAAATCTTGTTGGATCTATAGATTCCTATTGCCTCTTCCTTTTTTTCCTTTGCAATTTATTTATAATTTGTGTTCACTGGAGTCACTTAAAGGTTATAGTGATCCTTGTTATTCCTATAAGTTGATAATGATATCTCAAATCTTGATCAAATTCAGGTTCAATTTTTTCCCTCTAAGCATAAATGCAATGACAAGAGGTTCCGAGTGTTTTACTAAATTTTGAGACAGGGTCTTGGTATACCATTAAGTTACCTAAAATGAGCTTGAACTTGAGGTCCTCCTGCTTCAACCTCCCATAGTGCTGAGATGACAGGCATGTACCATTATGCCCTGGTTACAGTCTTTTTTTTTTACATTTTGAGACAGTTTTATTAAGTTGTCCATGGTAGACTCGAATTTAGAATCCTGCTCAGTCTACTGGACTTCCAGGATTATAGTTATGTGTCACCGTACCTGACTAAAAACAATTTTTAACTTTAATCATCTACAGTTTTATACATAAACTTGTTTTATTTTGTTTTGGTCTTTTTGAGGCTGTTTCACTATGTAGTTCAGGCTGGCCTTGACCTTGATTTATAGCCCAGGCTGGCCTCGAACTCATGGTGGTCCTCTTGCCTCAGCCTCCCTAGTGCTAGGATTACAGGTGTATGCCACTATGTCTGGCCTATACATGAATGTTATGTTCTGTATCTTGCTAGCGTCGTATTTGAAGTCCTTGGGTATCTAAATCTGTAGGACTTGTTTCTGCTGCTTATGCACAGTGGTATGTTTCCTTGTATGTCTCCTGCTCTTTGATTTTGAGGCTCAAATTTAGTTGATCTTTCCCCCTTGGAGATTTTCTCTTGCTTTGTGTGACCTCAGGAATGCATTAACATTAAATATTTTTACTTAATATTTAGTTGAATACAATGGGAACACCCCTTTGAGTATCTGAATAATCTACTAAGTGGAGATTTCTCTTTTTTTTTTTTTTTTTTTTTTTTTTTTTTTTCTTTTTGATTCAGGGTCTCACTATGCAGTTCAGGCTGGCCTTGAGCTCACTTTGTAACCCAGGCTGGGATCGAACTTGCAGCTTCCTGAGTCCTGGGATTACAGGCATGCACTATGGTGCCCACTTTCCTACTCTAAAAGAGAAAATTCATATTCTTTTTAGAACTGATGCTTTAGTTATTAGTGAGGATAGACTTTGGGTATTTATTAGACTGACTTCTTCTGATTTATTTTTATTTTTATTTTTATTTTTATTTTTATTTTTATTTTTATTTTTGTTTGTGACAGGGTCTCACTATATAGTTCAGGCTGCCCTTGAATTCACTATGTAGCCCAGGCTGGCCTCTGAACTCACAGGGATCATCCTGCCTCAGCCTCCCAAGTGCTGGGATTATAGGCATCTGCCACCATGCCTGGCTTGACTATTTTTGTATTGAATTATTTGTCCAATTTATTTTCTGATATATTAGTATATGAAAATTTTTCTACCAGGCTGACTTTTTTTTTTTTTTATTGGTGCCTGAGATCGAACTCATGACTGTGCGCTTATAAGGCAGGCGCTTATGCCGCTGAACTAAATCCCTACCCCCAGGCTGACGTTCAGAGCATTAGTTTTCAAGAAATGATGGGAATTTCTGCATTTTTTAAGTCTTTAAAACAATATCACTGGGCATGGTGGTTCAAGCACCCCCACCCCCACCCCATAACACTGGGATTAAAACCAAGGGCTTTGCACCGAGCTTTTCCCAGCCCTTTTCTAATTAATTTTTATTTAGAGACAGGATCTTGCTAAGTTGCATAGTCTAGTGTCCAGCTGGTGATTCTGCCTCGGCCTAAGAGAGCCAGGATTACAGGCATGCACCACTGCACCCAGCTCCAGGTTTCTTGCATCTTTAATGTTTTGTTGTGGTACTGGGGATCAAGCTAGGAAATTTTATTCCTAGTTATTAACTTTCATTGCCCTTCAAAGTTACGGGAGTGGTGGTGCGGGGTACAGGTACGGGAGTGGAGGTACCTGTAACCTCAGCACGCAAGAGACTGAAGCAGGATTGCCGTTCCAGGACACTCTGGGCTGCATAATGAGTTCATTGCCAGCCTGGACTACCTAGCAAGACCCTGTCGCAAAAAGTTTACTTGTGGTTTTATTTTTGGCATAAGAGAAAGCTAGCTTTTTTTCTTTATGTATTTAGTATATAACTACTTAATATCCTTTATTATTCTGTTTTCTCTGTATGCTCCTCTGTAAATTTGTCTGGTTTGTACATGTTGTGAAAGGGGGGGTATTTTTTCATCTCTGTACCAGTTTTGGGGCATGCCGGAGATGAGATTGTGCTGGTAGACCTATAGACAATTGGCAGCATAGCACATACTCTTAGCAGGCTTGTGAGGGAACATAACTACCACAGATTGATGACCTTACATCTGTGGAAAATTCTGTCCTGATGCCAGAATGGAGATCCCCAGTGACCGAAGTGCAGCTCCTTCATGGATGGTGACCTGCTTCACATGCTGAGTCTGTTTCAATTTCAGGAACATGAGGATCACCCCCGGAGAGGACGGGAGGATCGGCAGCACCGTGAACCATCCAGTCAGGAACACAGGAGGGCTAGGAACAGTGACCGAGACAGACACCGAGCTCGTTCCCACCAACGGAGAAGCTCTGGTGAGAGGCCGGGGAGTGGGCCGTCTCAGGGACGGGAGCGAGATGGCCAGAACCTGCAGGCTCAGGAAGAGGAGCGTGAGTTTTACAGTGCCAGGCGCCGGGAGCACCGCCAGAAGAGTGAGGGTGGTGGAAACGGCAGTGGTGCTCAGGAGTTGGTGCCACGGCCTGGTGGCAACAATAAAGACAAAGAGGTGCCTGTTAAAGAAAAACCAAGCTTTGAACTCTCTGGGGCACTTCTTGAGGACACTAACACCTTTCGGGGCGTAGTCATTAAGTACAGTGAGCCCCCAGAAGCTCGTATCCCCAAAAAACGGTGGCGTCTCTACCCTTTTAAGAATGATGAAGTACTCCCTGTCATGTACATCCATCGGCAAAGTGCTTACCTTTTGGGTCGGCACCGCCGCATTGCAGACATTCCCATTGATCATCCGTCGTGTTCAAAGCAGCATGCGGTCTTTCAGTATCGGTAAGTGTATTTGGAGAGGAAGCATCCAAAATGCCAACAGACACTGAATGCCTTGTTAGTTAGCACTGCTGATACTTGCTTACATGTATGGTGGTACCTCGATTTATGAACTTAATTTGTTCCACAGTTCTGGAAAAGATGGATGTGGTTGTGTTTGTCACCCAATGCAGAGTTTGCAAACGGAAATAAAATTTTGCCAGATGCTTCTGTTTGCAACCAAATTGTTCACAAATGAAAGTATTCATGAACCAAGGTACTACCATATACACAGAATCCCATACCTGTCATGTCTAATACTAGATTTATCGATTGTCTTTATTTATTTATTTTTGAGATAGGGTCTTAATATAGTTCAGGTTGCCCTTGAACTCACTGTGTAGCCCAGACTGCCCTTGAATTTGAGACAATTCTCTTGTCTCAACCCCCTGAGTGCTAGGGTTATAGGTGTGTGCCACCAAGCCTGCCAGTCATTTATATGTATGAGAGCATTGAACTTGGTGTCAGAAACTCAGATTTTGAATTCTGCCATTGCCACTTTCCAAGTATTTGATGTAGGGGCAGCCACTGTCTGGGCCTCCTGCCTCAAAAGGCTGTTATGAAAGTTAATGAGATAGAACTGAAAATGTCTTGCATATATAGTAGCTAGATCTACAAGAGCCTAGCTTAGGTAGTATATCTGTTAGTATGTGGCCCTTAGAACACTCATCTGAGGAATAACTAGTGTTAATATTCCTATTTGACATAAAGGAAAACCCAAGTTCAGTAGACCAGGTGACTTGCCTAATAAATGATTATACCAGAGCTCTGGCTCAAATCTAGCTCCCTTGACACTGAAGTCCATGTTCATTGCTTTTTTTAAATTGGTGTGAAACTAAAATATATTAAAATATAGGCCAAAGACACATTTATTGGTGATACACAACAAGATTGACAAGAGGGCTAAGTTTTGCATTTCAGGCTTTTGATCTACTATAGATTCCTTGCATCCACCTAACAACTAGTTCTTAGTTGCTTTTCTAGTGCATATATTTAAACTACAGTACTCCTAGTTTTACTATCCAGCACAGTGCTTTCCCTTTGATTTCCTAGTTTTAACTTGAATTGTGTTCAAGCCAGGTTACTTACATCATCTGAGCTTTGCACAGACTCTTGGTTAGAGAAGGCTGGATATCTCAGGCAGGATTTTCCTCACTACTTCTCTCTTTTCCCTCCTCTAGGCTTGTGGAGTATACTCGTGCCGATGGTACTGTTGGCCGAAGGGTGAAGCCCTACATCATTGACTTGGGCTCAGGCAATGGAACTTTCTTGAACAACAAGCGTATTGAGCCACAGAGATACTATGAACTAAAAGAAAAGGATGTACTTAAATTTGGGTTCAGCAGTAGAGAGTATGTCCTGCTACATGAGTCATCAGATACCTCTGAACTAGACAGGAAGGAAGATGAGGATGACTACGAGGAGGAGGTAGTTTCTGACAGCTAGCAAACTAAGAACCCAAACTACTGAGATACCTTTTCCTTCTTGGGACACTTTGGGATTGACTCAAAGAGCACTGTGCTGCTCTCTGTAATGCCTCCTACTGCCTTAAGTCTTTCTTCTGTTGCCAACCAGCTTACATTACAGTTGAAGAACACTGACTTATGTTTCGTTGAACTTTTTCTGTGGCATATCTGCCACATGCCTGTGGGTATTTGTTTTCAGATCTGCTACTGAGGAAACTAAGCCCTTGCTTAAAGGGGAATTATAGCTTGTTCTCTTTGTACAGTTACTTTATTTATATAGTTACTAAGTTTTGTGGACCAAGAGTTTTTGTTTTGGGGGGGGGCAAACCCCTGAGCAGAGAATCTTACCAAGCTTTGGTGGTCACCAAAACAGCCTCCAGCATATACCAAAGCTTCAACCTGGTTGAGCTCTTGAGTCATACAAGTTGATTTTGCACTTAGTTTTTGTTTTTTTTGTTTTGGGGTTCTTGGGGGATACTACATGACCTCATTATTGACTGTTAAACAGATGCTTTATGGCACCTGCTGAAGCACATGACTATGTAGGAAGATCATGGCTAATAATAATGGGTGCTGGTTTAATATCATGAGAGGCTGCAATGGGTTGTGGATCTGCTTCCTGTGAGAAAATCTCTGATTTCTCCACAAAACATGTACATAACAATTTTCATCATCTTGTCTTTTTTTTTTTGGTTTTACACTTTTATTCAAACGTTTATCTTTTTTTTTCCCCCTTTGAGAAATACACTGTCACTTAACCTGACAGGGTCCTTGCTTTATTCTTATGTGTATATATGTCTAAAGAAGGTTATGTAGCTTATATATTTCATCTTTAAAAATTGTTCAGAGAGGTATTTACCTCTCAAGGCTGGAAAGCAAGGGGACTGCCCAGTTTCCAAGTTTTTCACTATAGGACGGTGTGTAAGTAGAAAAGTATTAACTACTTACATATATATAAACTATGTGTTAAAGAGCTGCATACTGATTGTCATATAATGTTTTGTGATAAAAATGTAATACCACATGGGCCTCCCTGCATTTGAAGAGCAGGTTTTCATTTATATGTATTTTTGGGATAAAAATAAAATTTGTAAATATAACCCCATTTCAAAGGGTAATACTGTGCTTTCCTAGCATAGATGACTGTATCCATAGGTTTTTGCTAAGAGAGCCTTTGTATCAGTATTTTTGGGCTAAAGATAAGTAGTTATTTAGAGTGTTGGGGAAGAGACCAGGAAATAGTGCAAAGAGGACGTGTGCCTTCCTCCGAATCTAAGAACTCACAACTCAACAGGTGGGCATTGTCACATCTGGGTAACAGTATATTTCTGAACTGGCAGTAAAGGGTTTTTCCTTTCCAGAATATCCAGAGCTTGGACTGAGTTGTATGTGGCTGTTCTCTGTCTCACACAGTGAAATGCCATCCTTACCACTTCACTGTCAGGTGACAGTGGGGAGGAAGGGACATGCTCCTGCTGTTAACCCTTCCCTGGTAGGGTATTAACTTAGAATGCTGCTCACTCAGATTGTCTTTTCCATTGATTTTGCATTAAGGTCTCACATTCCTGCATGTACTTGGCCAAAAGTTGGCTCATGCATAGGAGAGCAACTCACTGACGTTCATTCAAAAGAAATTAAAAGATCCTTTCTGAAGAGTGAACACTTACAAAAGAAAAAAATAGTTTAAGATTTAGGACCAGGGATTTAGCTCAGTGGCAGTGCACTTGCCTGGCAAGCACAAGGTTTTAAGTTTGATCCCTGGTACCAAAAAGAAGAACACTTAATAAAGTCAGATGAAAGGAAACTGCAACCACTAGAGGAATAGCAATTAGCATTTCATACTCAGTGTGTTCTACATCAGTCACTCTAACTGCTTGCTGTTTTCCTAGCTTTCATAATTGCCAGTGGTCACATAGTAACATATGTGTCTGTCTAAAAAGTAGATTTGATGAATATTTTTCTTTATCCAGATACCAGATTGTCTCTCTCGGATTAGCATTTATCTAGAATCTCACTCTAGGGGCTGTGTTCACTGTGTGCTGCTTACAGCTGCTGCCCAGTAGCTTTGAGTTACTTTCTTGCTGGACACTGGTTGATGACCACTTTGCTTACCTTTTCCAGTAAGTGGTCCCAGTTACATAATGAACATTTGCTTTAGTGGAGCAGTCCTAGATGAGCAGATTCCCAAACATCTGGGAAAGTGTCTTTGGTTTCGCTTTCCTTCTTTTTCTTTTTCTTTCTTTTTTTTGGGGAGGTGGAATTCAAGAAAAAGACACTATCTCTATAAAGTTGGAGAAACTTGCTCATCTTGGGTAGTCACAGCTTCATCTTTTCTCCCCACTGGCTGGCTTGCCTACAGATCACTGCTGCCCAGACCAAGCTGTGCTGCAGGACAGCCCTTTGCTTCTGATCCCTTCCCCCACATTCTCTCTGGTGACCCATGGTTGTGCAGAGGTAGGGAACACGATCTTTTCTGCATCACTCTTCCTGTCACATTCGAACTCCCTCATTCTAACATTGACAAAGGACAGCCTGTGAAATACAACTAGTGATGAAACTTTGAGATATTTTTATTGTATCCTGGAGATAAAGCAGAAGTCACTGAGATAATGGAAAACTTTTTAAGTTTTTTTTTTTTTTTTTTTTTGGACTGAGGATTGAACTTATGATCTTGTGCTTGCCAGGCAGGCACTTAAGCCACTGAGCTAAATCCCCGGCGATAATGGAAAACTTTTAAAAAATTTTTTATTACCGTATTGAGTGTACCAGTATACAATATAGCTTAGTTTTAAAAAGCTTACAACTTAAATACATGTATCAAGTGAGTATCATTTGATATGGTATAGAGATGGTTTTATATATATATATAATATTTATATATTATATATATACATACCATCTCTCTCTCTCTCTCTCTCTCTATATATATATATATATAGTGTGTGTGTGTGTGTGTATGTGTGTGTCAAGGATTGAACTCACAGCCTCATGCTTGCCAGACAGGTGCTGCGCTAAACCCCTGGCCCCAAGATGGTTATATTTTTCAATATCTTTCATGTCGTGGAAATTGCTTGTGGATCTGAGGAACAGCGATATCATTAATTGGAGCCTAAATGTGACATACAGTGTGCCAGCAATGCTATGACATGCTAGGTATGTGAGTTTATATCAGGCACAAGGGCTTCTTGATTTAAATTAAACTTTTGGAGTACAAAGCCAAAACATTTGGTCTCTTGGATAGTTTCCTATGTATTTATCAAATGGGGAACCAAAAGATGGTTGCTAAACTCCCAAATAGTTATTCCTACCCTAAAATAAAGGAATCCAATCAGTTGCCTATGCTCGCTAGACTAACAGTTGGTTTATATGGCTGTGAGTCAAATGGAGCAACAACTGGAATGGGGGTGCATCTTGTGAAACATATGATGTTTGATGTGTATATATATATTTGGAGGGGTGGTACTGGGGATTAAACCCAGGGCCTTTGCGTTGAACTACATCACCAGTCCTTTTTTTATTTTATGTTTTGAGTTAGGGTCCCACAAATTTACCTAGGTGGGGTTTGAATCAGTAATCATCCTACCTCAGCCTTCCAGAGTACTGTGATTACAGGCTTCTGCCACCATGCCTTATTAAAAATAAGTTTGTGTTTTGGCTCAGCATGGTGTCACATGCCCATAATCTCAGCATTTAGGAGTCTGAGGCAGGAAGATATTTCAAGGCCATTCTGGGCTATGTAGTGAGTTCAGGACCACTATGAACTACATAGCTGTTGGTGTCAAGTTGGAGCCTAAAGTGGTATTTTCCTGTTGTCTGTTGGCCATTTCAGAACTTTAGAAATGTAATGGTCAATTCACTAGAAAAAAATCCTCTCACCACCTTATGAGGCCGTGACCCCGGTGAGCTAGCCCCTCTGAACCCAGAGGAGAGAAAGACGCTCCTCCCTGCAAGGCCCCGCTGCTTTTGGGGGAACATGGATGAGCAACCTTCCCTGCACCTCTCTGCCACTCCAGGAACCTCAGATTGGAGGACAAAGAAGCAGGTTGCAATCTCAGACCCCCAGCCCACCCAGGACAAGTCCAGATGACACAGCTGCAAAAGAAGTTAGAAGTCACACACCTGGAATTTCTCAGATGATGGCAACTGAAGTAAAGAGACGACTTAGTGCATTTCTCTGCGTGCCTGTGTGTGGTGGCCTGAGCATCTGTTTAGAGGATAACAATGTGCATTACAGTAACCACAGTTGATTTCCTACTGTCTTGTTTTTGAAATCCAATATTATTTCCATTGTTTTGCTTTATTGTTTTGTCTTCTCTTTAAAATAAAAAAAAAGTTTGTTATTGTTTTTCTTTAAATCAGTACTATTAAGAGGGCATTGTGCCCCAATCAACAGCCCAGGACGCAGCAGTGGAAAGGAGTCTATAAGTTGTTTATCTAAGCTCCCATAGTTGTAGAGCTGGAATGAGGGGAATCACTCAGTCCTGATTCAAGTAATCTTATAGACTGTTCCTTCCAACCTGGAAGAGAGTAGAGGGAAAAGACATTTGATATGTTAGGCTGCTCAATTCATTGAGGGTTCAAAGAAATATTGGGTGGGACTTCCGGGGGTGGAGAGTAGTTCAGGCAAATCCCTCACAAAGTATCAGAGATACTTAGAATTGATCATGTTGATTGATAAAATAGATGGCCAGTAATTAAGTGCAAAGTGCCAAGAGTTGAGAACAATAAAACTGGCCCCTACTGAGGAGCACTTTCTGTGGACCAGGTAAAGGTCTAGGCATTTTGTATGTGTACCACCTTGGATGAACTCATTTCATTCCATGACTCAATGAGGCAGCCTTAGGGTAACATTCCATTTTACAAATGAGATAACAGGTACAAAGAGATCATGTTCACACAGTGGTAGGTAGGACTGCAATTCAAAAAGTCACATGAAAAGAGGCTCTTGCTAAAGTTGTCCAGGATGGTCTCCAACTCCTGGGTTCAACTGATACTTCCCTCTCCGCCTCCTGAGTAGCTAGATGACCAGATGCCACATCTGCTATGTGATAGACAGACTGTGTCTCAGTCTGGGGAGACTCAGATCGCTAAATGGGAGAAGCTCGGGATTGTGGAAATGCAGAGAAATAGTGGTTTTTTTGTAGTTGTTTTTGGTTTTTTGGAGATGGTGTCAATACAGTTCAGGCTGGCCTGGAATTCAGAGTGATCCTCCTGTCTCCCGCCTCCGGCCTCTTGAGTGCTGGGATTACAGGCATGTGCCCCCATGCCTGTCTTAGAAACACAGTTTAAAAAAGCCTTGTGCATCAAAAAAGGAGTAGATTGCCAGAGGAGGCTAACAGGGAACAAAATTGTCTAAGGAGGCTTTGAAAGAATTTGAAATTCAGTAGGTGAATGGATGTGAGACTTCTGGTTTTTCAATCTACCTGCTAAAATTTTAAGGTAAAAGTGAACTTTTTATTTATTTATTTCTTTATTTATTTAGGCCAGGCATGGTGGTGCATGCCTGTAACCCCCATACTGGGAGGCTGAGGCAGGAGGATCACTGTGAGTTTGAGATCAGCCTGGGTTACAAAGTGACCGCAAGGCCAGCCTGAGCTCCATGGTGAGACCCTGTCTCAGAGAGAGAGAGAAAAGGGAAATCAAAATATACCATGTACGGGTACTAATTCTATATGATGAATATGATCATTATGTGTATCTAAAATAAACTTAACTGCTTTTTAAAAAAGAAACATTTTTTCTTTTTGGTGCTAGGAATAGAACCCAAGTCCTTCTGTGGTGCATCAGTGCGTGCTAGGCAAGTGCTCTTCTACTAGCCTACCTCTCTAGTCCTATTTATTTATTTATTTATTTTAGGGCAACATTCTGTATCCCAGGCTAGCCTCAAATTCCCTAATCCTCCTCCCTTAGCCTCTTGAGTAGCTGCAATTACTGGTCACCATGCCCAGCAAACAAACACGAAAAGATTTCTGAAAGCATCTAAGAACTGACAAATTAGTAAAAACTTAGCAAAGTGATAGTAAACAATCAAGAAAATAATGGAGTAAACATACCAAACTCAGTGCTGGCATATGCTAGGCAAGGACTCTACCACTGAGCTACACTTCAGCCTTGGTAACCACACTGGCCCTAACAGCGTGTCTTTGAAAGCATGTCTGTATTTCCTTTCATACCAGAGAGTGCTGAAATATATCCTCTTTTCTGGAGAGGGCAGGGGACAGGATCTCAACTTACCCATGCTGGACTTGAACTTCTGATCCTCCTGAGTAACTGGGATTACAGGTGTGTGCCTCTATGCCTGGAAAGGCAAACCATATTTATTTCTAGCAAAATGCTATTCATAATAAAAACTCTCAGCAAACTGAAATATAGAGGAACTCTCTCACTTTAAAAAGGAAGATCTATGAAACCTCTACAGCTAACACTATACTTTACAATGAAAGACTAAATGCTTTTCCCCCAAGAATGGAAACAGGGCAAAGATGTCCACTTTTTTCACTTTTTTTTCCTTTTTTTTGTCTTTTTGAGACAGGGTCTCATTATGCAGTTCAGGCTGGCCTTAAGCTCACCTTGTAGCCAAGGATGGTCCTGAACTCAAAACCATCCACTGCCTCAGCCTCTAGAGTGCTGGGATTACAGGCATGCAGCACCACACCCAGCTTGGACATCCACTTTCATTGCTCCTATCACTCATGGTACTGGAAGCCTAACTGGCACAGTAAGAAGAGGCTTTCGCATTGGAAACAAAACATAACAAAAGACAAAATAACTTTCTATGTGAGGCCACTATGTTAAAAAAAATAACTACAAAGTAACTTTCTAGGGCTAGGGATTTAGCTCATTGGTGTAAGCACCTGCCTGGTGAACACAGGTCCTGAGTTTGGTACCAAAGAAAAATAATTTCCTATTTGAGGTGACTATCTACATTTAAAAAATCCCAAGGAATCTATGAAAAACTTTTCAAAATTAATAAGGGGGTTCAATGAAATTCCAGATTACAATATCAATGCACAAAATATGTTATCCAGGATGGGCCTATGGATGTGGCTCAGTGGTAGAGAATTTGCCTTGCTAGCATATGTGAGGCCCTGGGTTTGATTCTTTTTTTTTTTTTTTTTTTTTTTTGGTGCCAGGGATCAAACTCACGATCTTGCATTTGCCAAGCAGGCACTTAGGCTGCTGAGCTAAACCCCTGGTCCCCCTGGGTTTGATTCTTAACACTAAAATGGAGGGAGGTAGAAGGAGCAGGAGGAGGAGGAGAAGAAGCTGGACCTGGTCGTATAAATTTGTAATCCCAGGACTCTCCCAGATTGAGGCTCAAAAATTTTTTATATTTGAGTTTTAGGAGGGCTAAAATGAGGAAGAAGCATATTTAAAAAATGATGACAGAAATGTCCATAACTCGTGGACGATGCAATAGTGAAAAATAAAAATCTCAGCTAGATTCATGGTAGCGAAATTGAAGAACATCGAAAAACACAGAAGTAAATCAGGGTAAAGGGAAAACATTAACGATAGTACAGGCAAAGACAAAAGCTAATACAAAATCCTTATTGCTTGACAAACCCTAAACATATGATTGCTCCTTACAGGAACTATATTATGTAGATTCTCAGTTTTATGATGAAGGAATTTTGACAAGTGAAATAGTTTCTTGCCCAGGAAGACAGTTTACGAATGTAGAGGAAGGATTTTGAACGAGAAAGTTCTGCCTCCTGCTTGTGCACTCAGCTGGCTTACACATTGTCTCTATAAAGGACGAGGGGAATCCACTGAGAGGTTTTAAACAGGGAAATACGGCTTTGCTTTGGGAAGATCATCCTAGCACCATTTTGGATGTTAGGCTAAATGGGGCCAAGGATGGGGATAAGAGGACTGT
Organism: Dolichotis patagonum; assembly: GCA_004027295.1. Taxonomy (NCBI): domain Eukaryota; kingdom Metazoa; phylum Chordata; class Mammalia; order Rodentia; family Caviidae; genus Dolichotis; species Dolichotis patagonum. Next base: position 32,367 of record PVJX010004926.1, read on the forward strand.
TGCAGCAATGTGGCCAAAAAAATGGGAGCCTCGAATGAACCAAGTTGGTGGCAGAGGGCAGACCAAAGCAATGGACTGTGATGTCTTCCTGAGTGCAGCCCACCGAACTCGGTTTTCAATCGGATCTCAGTCCAGGTTGGAGAGTGAGGAGGTACGCAGGTTCCTGATATGTGCAATTCAATGGATGTAGAAAGGCATTCAGCGAGATGGGGCACACGGGATACTTAGGAGGCTGAAACAGTTGCTCGGCTTTGGACCCGGTAGACCGCAGGGTCTGTTAGCCCCAGAGGCCAGCCCCAGGGCAAGAAGAACTGTCAGAACTGAGGGATTGCGCGCGCACGCGCGCGCCCTAACTCAATCTTGGCCGGAAGCTGCGTGCGCAGGCACAGTGCGCGGGGCGCCCCCTGGCGGGCGCGGCGACAACACCAAAAAAGACCCGCCCCCACCCTCGCGCAGTCGCCGCCGCTCCAACCCAACATGGCGATGCACAACAAGGCGGCCCCGCCGCAGATCCCAGATACCCGGCGGGAGCTGGCGGAGCTCGTGAAGCGGAAGCAGGAGCTGGCGGTGAGGAGCTGGGGCGGCGCACCCGCCGCGCTGGCCGTCCGCTCCTCCGCGGGGAGCTCGGGGGCCCGGGCCCGGGTACTCTTGGCGGCCCGCGGGCGGCTTGGCTTCCCGGCCTGCGGCTCGGCGGCGGGAGCAGGGGCGGGAGCGGGAGCGGGGTGGGGGTGGGGAGCGGCCAGCCGGGCTCGGGAGCGCGCGGCGGCGGGCGTGGTGGGGCCGGGGCGCGGGAGGCCAGCGGGGTGTGCAGTAGGCTTCGGAAGTGTGCGGCCTGCGGCTGTGGGAGGGGAGACCCGACGCCCAGCCCGGCCTCCAGAGGATGCGGGAGCTTGGCCGTTTCGGTACAGGGACATCCTTCGAATGGGGTTTTCAACGGACTGGGATGTGCTGCGTTTGGGCATCTTAGGGACAGGCAGGGGGAGAGGACTCATCTTGGGGAATTGGGAATTGTGACGTGCACGCGGGGTCCCGGGAACCTGGAGGCTGGGCGCTCCCGGTCCTGCGCTGGGACTGGCGCGCGGGGGAGGACCCACTCACCTGACGCTGTCCCTCCAGGTTTCCATAGCAACTGGCAGCCGGGCGCGGCTGCCTTTCAGAGGCAGCTGAGGCTGCGGGGAGGAGAGTGAGTTGGGGAAGGCTGCTCACTCTTGGCTTTCCTGGTAGTGACACCCTAGTGAGGGGGAGTAGAGACTGCCCACGTCCTGCCCCAGTCTCGTTCTTAACGCCCAGCTTTCTCTCTAAAGTATAAGCAGTTCTCCACATGTGTGTGTTTTTCTGAGACCGGGCTCTGTACATTCCATTCTGTTCACAAAGGGGCCCATCATCCCCAAAAGGACTGTCTTAGGCCCGAATGGCTTGGCTTTGTCCATGTCCATTTCTCCCCAAAGATGGTTCAGCGTTGGAGAGCAGGATTTACAAGTCCAATACTAGGATCTCAGTCCAGTCATCGCTCACGTTTATATTTAAAAGGATTTTTTTCTGTGTCCTTGTTTCTCATCTCAGGAAACACTGGCAAACTTGGAGAGACAGATCTATGCTTTTGAAGGAAGCTACCTAGAAGACACTCAGATGTATGGCAATATTATTCGTGGCTGGGATCGGTATCTGACCAACCAAAAGTGAGTGTCAAAAGCCAGTTTTCCTCTTGTGCCTTGGTAGTATTTTTAGGGCTGTATGTTCTTAGAGGGAACTTTGTGGATAGGCTGTAGTAAAATAGTTGTGTGGAAAGCCGGGTGTGGGGTCACATCCCTGTAAACCCAGCACTTGAGCGGCTGAGGCAGGAGGATCATTGGCAGTTCAAGACCATCCTGGGCTACAATGTGAGCTCAAGGCTAGCCTGAACAGCATAGTGAGACCATGTCTCAAAAAGACCAGACAAAAGAACAGCAACAAAAAAACTCCAAAAAGGCGCATGCTTGTAGTCCTAGCACTTGGGAGGCTGAGGCAGGACACTTCCTCCGAGTTCGAGGTGAATCCTTGTCTCAAAAAAAGTGATGTAGAAAGAGCTCTAGGCTTTGACTTAAACTCTAGCACTACTATTACCTTACTGTGTAACCTTGGACAAGCCCACATGTATGTATAAAGGAAAAAAGTTAGACCTGTGCCACGGGGTTGTGTGAGGTTTAAATGAAATATGTGTAGTATTGACAGTACTTGACACAAGAGCGCTCTCTTAGTATTTTCTACATTTTAATCGGTCACTTGTTCCACCCTCACATTTGCCATACCTATGTGCCGAGTATACCATTCTTTACTTGGTGGCACCAGTCTGTAAAAATTTCTTAATTTTTGCAAAGTTTTTGGATCTATAGAATTGAAAGAAAAGAGTTCATGAACACTTGGTGTCCTTCACTGTATTCACTGGGAGCATGTTGCTGCAGTCTTTCTGTAATACATAAAACACATACATTTAAGATTGCTTTAGTTTTGAAATAATTATAGATGCATAGGAAATTGCATAAATAGTACCGAAAGGTCTCATATACCCTTCACCTGGTTTTTACTAGTGGTTGCATTTCATGTAACTGTAATACGTTATCAAAACCCAAAAATTTCCAGGTGTGGTGGCGCATGCCAGTGATCCCAGCACTCAGGAGGCTGAGATAGGAGGATTGCCGTAAGTTTGAGGCCAGCCTAAACTGCATAGTGAAATCTGATCTCAAAAAGACAAAATAACACCAGAAACCCCCAAAATTGCCATTGGTGCAATGTACATATATAGTTCTGTGGCATCTTAAAACCTATGTAGACTCATGTAACTACCTTCAAGATACCTGTCCTGTCACCACAGAGATCTCCGTCGTGTACCTCCTGTGTGGCTATGCCCCTCTCTTTCCTATACACTTTTTCCTGCTAACCATTTGAAATGCAGATATCATGAGACTTTGCATATCAACATCACTTTCTGAGAACATGAACCTTTCTCTGATCTAACCACAGTGATCCTATAAAGAAAATGAACCACATTAATAGTACCATCTAATATTCTCCTTTCTTCAGATTTCCAAAGTTACAGTTCTGGGATTACAAGTGAACACCACTATACCTGGCTTTTTTTTTTTTTTTAATCTTTGAGTCAGAGTCTCAAAGATTACTAAATTACGCAGACTGAGTTTGAATTTTGAAGTTACTAAATTACGCAGACTGAGTTTGAATTTTTCATACCCTTGCCTCAGCCTCCCAGAGTGCTGGGATTATAGGAGTAAGCCTCTATTCTGCTGCTACTTTCTTTTGACCCGAGAGCTGAATGTATTGCATTCGATTGTTTTTTTGTTTGTGTGTTTGTTTTGGTACTGCGGACCGAACTCATAACCTTACGCTTGCTGAGCTAAATCCCTAGCCCTGCATTTGATTGCTATGTCTGTGTCTTCTGTTTTTTTTTTTTTTTTTTTTTTTTTTTGTATCGTGGTTGAACACTAGGCTTTTGCACTGAGTTACATCCCCAGCCCTTTTAAATTTTTTTTATTTTGAGTTAGGGCTTCACTAAGTTGCCCAACTGGGTTCAAACTTGGGATCCTCCTTCCTCAGCCTGAGATTACAGGCATGTGCCACCACTCTTGTTTTTGTTGGATCACTGTGTGACCCTGGCTAACTTTGAACTCACAGTCCTTACCTCGGCCTCTTGACTGGTGAGATTAGATCTGTGCTGCCATGCTGGGTTCGCTTTAGTTTTATGATATAGAACTGGTCAGGAGGAGCTGAAATTTGAGTCCTTCCTGAGCAATTTACTGAAACCCTTTTTCAAAATGAAAGAATTAAAAAGACCTGGGATATATCTTAGTGTTAGAGTACCCCTTGGTTCAATCCCCAGTACTACCAAAAAAAAAAAAAGAAAGGGAGAAGTGCTTCTTGCCACCTTGCTTGGCAGTCATTTTTGTTTTGTTGTGGTACTTGAGTGTGAACCCAGGGCCCCCCGCTCATGCTGGGCAAGCATTCTACAAACAGCAGCATTCTCGCTCCTATGCTAATCATTTTATTTCTTTTAAACTTTCTTTGTTTTTTTTTTTTTTGATACAGGGTCTTTCTAAATTTCTTTTTTTTTTCTTTAATCTTAAAGAGGAGGAAATGAAATAAAACCAATCAAAACAAACCAGTGTAAAAGATACAGGACTTCAAAACATTATGAAATCAACAATAGTTACCATAATGCCTCAAAATATCTGCAGTTAACTTCAGACATAGTGAAAATCAAACAGAACAGAATAGCAACAATAAAAACCAAGACAATCAATGCAGTAAAGGACTTCAAAACAAGCCTATAGTAAATCCAAAGTTACTACCATGATGTATCTTGCTATCTTTGAAATAGCTACCCCTGCCATCGGATTTGACATAAACAAAACAAAAGAGAATAAAACCTAACTCAACAAAACAATGGAAATGATATAGGACTTAAAAACAGGACCATAGGAAATCAACAATGGCTGCAGCCCTCAGGAGGAGATGCCTGCTAGCTATCATGGTCTGTACCGCTATCCTCTGAACCTATGATCAGACCACTGGCCCTAGACCTGCAGTGGTAGTGGAACACCAAAGCGCCACAGGCATCCAATTGCATTTCACCTCCATAGCTGTCATCACAGCCTGTGTTTTTCCAGATAAGCCTGTTGAGACAGGATCTTGTTATATAGTTGAGATTAGTTTTCAGCTCATGGCAGTCTTCTTCCTGCCTCAGCCTCCTGAGTCCTGGGATTATAGGCATGTGCCACTGTGCCTGGCTGCGCTAGTCATTTTTAATAATAAGCATTAAAATAAATGCATATTAAAATAGAGTGAGGAGGGGTTTGGACTGGGGAGTGTTGCCTTATGTTCTGATGATCTGTCATGTTCCTGGGTGCCCCAAGTCCCTTAAAAAGAAAATCGATGAAACAAAAATGTTTGTGAAGCACCTAAAATAATCTCACCACACACATACCACGGGAACATTTCTGTCTGTGAGTATTTGGCAAGGAGGTTGTCGGGCCCAGTCCAAGTGGAGGCATTTCTGTGTGAAATCTGGTTAGAAAACCAGAGTTAAGTGCCTGCCTTGCAAGCGCATGGTTGTGAGTTCGATCCTCGGTACCAATTAAAAAAAAGAAAACCAAAGAGTTGGGTTCCTCACCCCTGTGCAAAGTGTCCCCAGTTTAAACCACAGGCATGACTTGATGCTTATAGTGAATTTCCCTTGCATGTTTTAGAAACTCCAACAGTAAAAACGATCGAAGGAACCGGAAGTTTAAGGAAGCCGAGCGACTCTTCAGTAAATCTTCAGTCACATCGGCAGCTGTAAGTGCCGTGGTGCCAGGGCACCTTTTTGTGGCCTGTTGTTGAGGAGTGTGTTTTCCTTTCCCTTCCGTCCTGTCTGGGAGTGGTCTCCTGAGGTCTGTGGTCACTTTTCTAGTAACTGGTGGCTTTTCTTTCAGGCAGTAAGTGCATTGGCAGGAGTTCAGGACCAGCTCATTGAAAAGAGTAAGTTTATGTTTTTCCTGTCTTTGTCAGTTTATGTTGAAGCCACCACAGTCCCTAAGTTATTCCATGTGTATCTGAGGATTGCATCTCTGTGCTCTCTCTCTCTTTTTTTTTTTTTTTTTTTGTGCTGGGGATGGAACTCATGACCTTAGGGTTTGCCAAGCAGGTACTTATGCTGCTGAGCTAAACCCCCAGCCCCTCTTCTCTTGTTTCTAGGAGTTGGTGAGCCTTTTGGGCATCCATAATCATGCATTTCTTTTTATGTATGTATGTATGTATGTATGTATGTATTTATTTATTTATTTTAAATGCATTTCTTTTGCAAAAGAAACGTCTGTTTCTTCTGTCATAGGAAAGTACTTTGGCTCCTTGGACATGCAGATCTTTGACTTTGTTCCTCCAAAGTCTTAATTTAGGGAATTTTTTTTTTTTTTTCTTTTTTGGGTCTTTTTGAGTCAGGGTCTCACTATGCAGTTCAGGCTGGCCTTGAGCTCACTTTGTAGCCCAGGCTGGTCTCGAATTTGCAACTATCCTCCTGTGTCAGCCTCTCAAGTGCTGGGATTACAGGCATGCATCGCCATGCCTAATTTGGGGAGCTATTTTTTTTTAACTAAAATGTTTTTTAAGGAATATTTCAAACATACTTAATAAATCCTCATTGCTCAGAGAATTTTTTTTTTCTTTTGGTATCAGTAATTGAACTCAGGACCTTGCACTTGCTAAGCAAGTGTTGTGCCACTGAGCTATATCCCCAGCCCCTTGGGGAATTTTAAGAACCTGTATGTTCTTAAATATAAAATGAGGAGTAGATATCATTTACTTTGTAAACAAATTGTCATTTTCTATATAGAAGCCAGATGATGTGATTCTTTTCTAATGTCTAGTAGTAGAATCTGAGTCTGCACATGTGTTTTTCTTTCTTCCATCTCCCTTTCCTCCTTTCCCTTTCTTCCCTTCCTTCCTTTCCTCTGTCTTCCCTCTTTCTCTCCTTCCCTTCTACCCTTCCCTTTTTCCCTGCTTCCCAGCCTGCCTCCCTTCCCTTTTTTTTTTCCCCTTTGCTATCAGAGGTCAAACCCAGGGCCTTTGCATTGTGCTACATCCTTACCCTGCAACCCCTTTCTTTTTTAAATTTTGAGACCGAGTATCTCTCAGTTATCCATCTGGGCTTGCATTTTCAGTCTTCCTGCTTTACCCTCCCGGGGTTGTGTGCTTTCAGGGGAGCACTACCATGGCCAGCTGCATTTGTCTTTGAGGGGAACTGTGTGTGCTGTTTGGGATGTTCTCTCAGTAACTGGATCACTTTGGAATATAAGCCTTTCTTGGTGTTGCAGCTGTGTGCTTCTTTCTTTCCAGTGCTCTTTCTTGTTGTGAGTTCTAGTTCCATATGCTAGGTTTGAGGCAAAGGGACTTTGGTCATTTGGGAATTAGAGCTACTTAGTGACTTCAGTTGTTATCTCTGTACACACTTCTAAATTTGTTGTTCTACCCCCAACCTGTTTGGTGATCTTCAGTCCTGTCTTTCGTTAAGACATTGCCACTGAAGTATTCAAACATTTTGTCTGTGTCTTTCAAAATTTGTCTGCCTGATTGTTTTGTTATGGTGTTTTTGTTCTCTCTCATTCAGAACTTGCTAGGCATCTTGGCCTCTTTCTGTGAGCTTCATCCACTGTATCATGTCCCTTTTGTTTTTTTTCTTTATTGAGATTGTCAGTTAAATCTACCCCCTCTCCCCAGTTAATCCACTTTGAGAATGTATCTGCTTTGTAGAATAACAAGCGTCCTGTTCTTGTGCCCTGTGAGTGAGATGGAGTGATGTCTCCTGTTCAGTTTTCATGAGTGCCTGTACTCCTGTCCTGGCTTAATTGATAATTTGGTAGGTGGCTCTGTGCCTGTTGATTCACACAGTGTAGGCACTTACCTGTCAGGAAAAGACCCTTAGCACCACTGCTTTCCGAAGTTGACTGAGCCAAACACGTTTTGAAGATTTTCTAAAATATATGTAGGCTACCCATTCCCCTAAAACCTACTCTGGAGGAAGCCACACACCTGGTTTATAATTGGTGTTTCTTGGATTTTCCCAGAGTTGTTTTTGTTAAATCCTATTTTAGTCCTCTAAGATATGTCACTGGATATTTGTAAGCATATGTTGCAGATGTTTAATTCACTACTAATCTGTTATCTCTTTTAGGAACAGTTTTTCCTGAGCAGCTGTGTGTTTTTTACTAAAAATCTTGTTCGACTATTTCTTTCTTTGTATGGTTCCTAAAATATTTGAAGCCAAATTTGTGGTTCACTTGAGCAAGGAAATAGGAACGTGTAGCTTGCATTTTGGGCACAAATCTTAGTATTGTTTCTAGCTTACTTTCCTTTTCTATTTCTTACTGCTTTATTCTTCCAGTTTTTAATTTATTTTATTGGATTTCATCCTTTGAATCTTGGGCAGGCTGCCTTGCATTCTTTAAGGAATAAAGTAGAATGCGGAGAATTACATACATGCTGGCCTTCATTAATTCAGATTGTCAGGGCTCCTTCTCGGTGATTCTGTTGCTTTCTTCTCCCACCCGTGCCATTACCATTCTTTACCGTTTTCTTCTGTGTCTGCGTGTCTGCTTACTTATTTATGGTACTGGGGATTGAAAATAGGGCCTTCACAGTGAACGACATCCCCAGATCTTTAAAAAAAATTTTTTTTATTGCTGAGAATCATGGCATCAGCATGAGTAGAGGATTACTGTGGATTGAGGCCAACCTGGCCTGCATAGTGAGACCCTGTCTCAAAACATGCCTTTTCCTTTTTTTTTTTTTTTTTTTTAAACCATTGAGACAGAGTCTTGCTAAGTTACCCAGGCCAGCGTCAAATTTGTGATCCTCCTCTCTTCCTCCTGCCTCAGCCTACCAGAGTGCTTGGATTATAAGCATGCCCATTCATGGCTGGGTTGTTTATATTTTATTATTATTTTTTAAATGTTTTTTGGTACTGGGAATCAAACTCAGAGCCTTGTATTTGCCAGGCAGGCACTGTGCTACTGAGCTATATCCCCGGCCCCGTATTTTAATTTTTTATTATTTTTTATTTTTGTACTGGATATTGAAATCATGACATCGGGCTTGCCAGGCAGGCACTTGTGCCATTGAGCTAAATCTCAGCCTGTATATTTTAATTTTTAAATGACACATGGTCATACATGTTTGTGGGACATACTGTGTGATGCATAGTGTGCTTGCAATATGTAGTCATATTTGAGTAATTTGCATATTCATTACTTCAGACATCATTTCTTTGTTGTCAAAAAGCTTTTTTTTTTTTTTTTGGTACCGGGGATCGAACTCACGACCTTGTGCTTGCCAGTTAGGTGCTTAAGCCACTGAGCTAAACCCCCAGCCCAAAAAACTATTTTTAATAAAGTGTATTAATAATATGCAGTGTGTTATTGACCATATTTACTGTACAGTGCAGTAGAACACTAGAGTGTATTCCTACTATCTGTAACTTTGTACTCCTAACTTCTCCCCAGCTCACTGCCTCCCCTCAGTCCTCTGGTAACTGACATTCTCCTATGAGATTGACTTTTTTTAGTGTTCACAAGTTAGTGAGATCATGCATCATTTATTTTTCATTAGTGCTTGGCTTATTTCATTAACATAATGTTCTCTAGGCTCACCCATGTTGCCACAAAAAGATTTTTAATGCTGAATTATATTTCACTGGACTTTTCTCTTCCTCTTCCTCCTCTTTCTCCTTTCCCTCCCTTTCTTTTCCTCTTTTGGGAGCAGTACTGGGGTTTGGACCCAGGGCCTACTTACCTAGCCTGTCCCTTCCTCCTTTCTTCCCTCTCTCCCTCCCTTTTTTCCTTCCGTCATCCCTTCTGTATTTTTTCCTCGAGTCATGGTCAGCTAAGTTGCCCAGGCTGGACTTGGACTTGCTGTGCTCCTGCCTCAGCTTTCTAGAGTTCTGGGATTATGGTGTGTGCTGCCGCTTTAGGCTACCCCTGGTTTGCATGAAACCATGGTTTGGCATTTTTCATCAATTCTTGCACATTCCACCTATTCTCTCAGAAGATTGTTTGCCCTGTGCCCTTTTCTTCTTTGGTATTCTGGGTATGTTTAACCCTCCTCTTTGTTTAATTATTTTATGCTGTCTTGTCCTCTTCTCCCTGTGCAATGTTGTAAGCTCTTTCATCTCTGACATACCTGCCAGCTCACTGAGTGTCTCCTTATCTGCAGCGGATCTGCTATTAAACACCCCTTGATTTTAAATCTTTCGTTTTGTATTTTAAATTTCCAGAATGTCTGTTTAGTTATTTTAAAAATCTGTTTAATTTTTAAATCGTTTTCTCTGCAGTTTTTTTTCAACTTGTCTTTTACTTTGTAAAAATTATTGACTTCGGAATAGTCATTTGTCAACCCTAACAACTACGACAAAATAAAGCCAAGGTGGTGAAGGAGGGAATCTAATGCACGTCTTTCATAATAAGAGCAACCTTAGAAAGCTACCAGAGCCACCACCTTGCAGAGGCCTCTGCCACTTCACACTGAAAACACTTCTGCAAGGACATCTGTCTGGCACCTACCCAGCCTTGGGTTTATACTTTTTTTTTTTTGTTTTAATCTTTTTAAGACAGGGTCTCACTGTGCAGCTCAGGCTGGCCTTGAGCTCACGTTGTAGCCTAGGCTGGTCTTGAACTCCCAACAATCCTCCTGCCTCAGCCTTGTGAGTATTGGGATTACAGGTGTGCGCCACCATGCGTGGCTATGGGTTTGTACAATTTTTATTTAAAATTTTTTGTGCACTAGTAGGGATCAAACCCAAGCCTTTAAGCTTCTACCACTGAGTAGTACCCCTGCTGTTCGTTTTGTTTTGTTTTCTTTTGAGCCAAGATTTCACTGAGTTGCCCAGACTGATTTTGAATTTTGAATTCTTTTGCTTTAGCCTCCTGAGTAGCTGGGATTATAGGTGTATGCCAGGGTGCTCAGTTGCCCCCCTTGTTGTTGATTTTAGTACCAAGGACAGTTGATTCAGAATCATTTGCTGGGTGTGGTATACACCTGTAATCTTGTCATATGGGAGGCTGAGGCAGGAAGATCACTATGAGTTTGAGGCCAGGCTGGCCTGCATAATGGGTTGAAAGTCAGCCTGAATTGCAGAGCAAGACCCTGTCTCAAAAAACCTAAAGAAATTAAAAAAGAATAATCTATGTAATCCTCATTTTTCCTTAAACACTCATCCCCTTGCCCAAACTTCTTTGAATGTCTCAGAGTTTATCATGTCCACATACTTCCATGGCAATGCCGTGCTGTTCCTGAGAAATTTGCTAATCATTGGAGAATCTCTGTTATTTAGGTTGACAGCTTCAGGTATAGTAAGCATTGTTCTGCAGTCTGTTTAGTTTAAAGGTGAGACCTTTAAGAACCTGTTTGTGAAGTCTAATTTTGTACTTTACCAATTGAGCTATGACTCCAACCCACGTTCCTTAATTGAATGGTATAGTATTTGCATATAATTTACACATGACCTCCTGAGTACTTTCTATTTATTTGTGATGCTGAGGTTTAAACCCAAGGCCTCATATTCTGGGGAAGCACTCTACTCAGCTCCTCTATACACTCTAGATTGTCTCCAGATTACCTGCATTGCTGAATGCAATGTAAATGCATGTGGATGGTTGTTATAATTGCATGGTTTAATGACTAGTTAAAGAACAAGTCAGATACCATTTTTTGTGAATGTTTTCTGTCTGCTGTTTGTTGAACTCATGTGTATGGACTGAAGTGATAAAATAATCTGAGGCTGTCTTCTATAGATGGTGTGTTTATTTCTGCTGATTATGCTTGGGATTTCAAACCAGGTTGAAAGGTTGAAGGTCCCTGCAAGACCCAGGTGATTGGAACCAAGCTATAAGTGCATGAAAGGCATGGGCCCTTTGCATTTCACTCTTTTTTTTCATATAGAATCTGTTCAGTGCGTCAGAATTTCTGAAAAACAAGCCAGGTAGAATGAGTTCTGTGTTTATCGTGCCTTTGATCTTTAATGAGAATAAAACACTCTTTACACTTAGAATTTTGCCTTGCATCTTAGATTTCAAGGATTTTGGAGTTTTGCACTTTGGACCTTTTGTTTTTAAACCATTCTGAAAATTTTCTTCAAAAATGGCATTACTTTCTGCTTCATTTGACTTCATGTGTACTCAGTCTATAAGGCTGGATTTGCATGGTCTCCAAAGAGGAATTTTTGCAAATTTATGAAGCATTGTATATTTTTGTAAAAAGAATAAAGTAAAAGAAAAATAACAGGCAGATTTTTATCTAATTTCCTTTAAAGAATCAGCAGTCTCTATTGTTTGTTTTACCAGGCTTCTCTGAAGCCTTCATCAAACCGAATCTCTCTAAACATTTATATCATTCCAGTGGGTAAGTGTTATTCTGGTTATTTTCCCTTCCTTCAAACCTTTCATCCTGATCATAAGTGTCTACCTACCTACCTTCCTTCCTTCCTACCTTCCTTTCTTTCATTATTTGTAACTACCTTTAACAGCCTCCTTTTCTTTTTTCTTTCTTTTTTTTTTTTTTTGGTCTTTTTGAGATAGGGTCTCACTGGGTATTTCAGGCTGACCTGAACTCACTTTGTAGTCCAGTCTGACCTTGAACTCTCAGTGATCCTCTTGCCTCAGCCTCCTGAGTGCTGGTAAAATCTTAGTCTGGTTTAGCCTTCCTTTCTTGTAGTAAGTTGCCTTCCAAGGGTGTGGATTTCTGAAATTAATCAAAATTGGATGGTCTTTGCTCTGAAATGAGGTCCTTGTTTCTATATAGATGAGAAACAACCTTAGTGTCTTTCATAATGGTAGCATCATGCATTTGCATGATCGACTTGCTGCTGCATTTTGAGATGTTAATAGCCTGCTTCTTTTATGAGCTCAGGAAGATTATTTTTGTTTATTTGTTTGTTTTTGCAAGTTCTCTATCACTGAGCTATATCCCCAGCCACTTTTGTCTTTTTATTTTGAGACATGGTCTCACCAGATTGCCCAGGTTACCCTCCAAATTGTAGTCCTCGTGCCTCAGCTCCAGAGCAGCTAAGTGGTGTGTGTTATCACACCCAGCTTTGCTTTATATTTTAATAATATTTAGTTTGTATGAGACCCTGCCCTTATATACCACTTCCAGCCTGATTTTTTTTTTTTTCTTTGTCTTTTTGAGACAGAGTTTCACTATGCATGCAGTTCAGGCTGGCCTTGAGTTTACTTTGTAGCCCAGGCTGGTCTCAAACTTGCCGTGATCCTCCTGCCTCAGCCTCCTGAGTGCTGGGATTACAGGTGTGTGTCACCACACCCCCCTAAGCCTAGTAATTCTAAAACTGTTCTTTTTTTTAAATCAAATTTTATTGGTATATTTTAAATATACATAATGATCATCATAGAGAATCTGTGTCTGTAGAGAAAACTCGTCATATTTCTGTCATTTCTCTGTTCAGGAAGTCTTGATTATCTTCCCTTGTTATGTCCTTTTCCTACTGTTGTACTACAAATAGTCTTTACTCTCCTTAGAATTTAACCTGCACATTTGTAGACCTCAAGACCTTTGAGATTTAGATGCTTATGAGGTTTTAGTCTCTGAGCCAGTACCTTACTTGCATTGCCTTCTTTACTCCTTGCAGTTGGCCCTTGAAGGTAGGTATGGACTGCAAGATTTCCGCGAGAGGGGAGGATTGCTGTCGCAGTTGAACAGCTGATGCTTCTCGCATGAGAAATACTCAGTCTTTGACACATGAGAGAGAATTTCTATCTTGCTATTGGGGAAACAGGCTCAAAAGGTTGGGCATAGCCAAGCGTGGTGGCGCAGTCCTGTAATCCCAGCACTCGGGAGACGGAGGCAGGGGATCCTTGCAAGTTCAGGACCAGCCTGGGCTACAGAGTGAGCCCAAGGTCAGCCTGAACTGCATAGTGAGACCGTGTCTCAAAAAAGACACACATACAAAAAAAGGTTGGGCACAAGTCATTTCTCTTAACAGTGACCTCGTTGTACTGTCTTCTTAGATCAAATCTTCGTCTGGCATTTATGACTCTTGTAACATGTCTCTATTTTACTTTTCATTTCTTAGGCTCTGTTTAATAAGAGATGTGTTATTCACTTGTCCCAAATATACCTTATGTTTTTTCATTTCTGCACCTTGACTTGTGGTATTTTGTTATTCTTATTTTGACTTCTCAGTTTTCAAAGCTTTATTTACTTTTTAGTTTTTAAGTCTTCAGAATGTTTTTGTGGTGCAGGGGTTCAAGCCCAAGGACGCTCGCTCACGCTAGGCAAGCTCTGCCCCTCTGAGCTGTACATCCATCCCTTAGAGCCCGCTGTCAGTTCATCCAGTCAGACTGGTCCCCAATGTTCATCCAGTTTTTCTTTGTCTCCCAAAGTTCTTCACGCCCACATGGGTCTACTCTGGGAAGTCTGCTGTTGCCTTACATGTTACTTTTTCAGAGAAGTGACAGTGGATTGTAGGGTTTGATGGATTGGCACTGCTCTGAAGTGTGGAGGGTGACTGACCCCTCCGTTTATTCAGGACTCCCTAGCAGCTGGTCCCCAGTAACAGCGGGGGTTGCCTGCCTGTCTCTTGGTAGAAGTGCTGCATGGCAAAGTTTGCTGTATCTGACTTGCCTTTTTTGGAGGCAGGATCTAGCTAAGTTGCCTAGGCTGGACTTAAACTTTTTTGTCCTCCTATCTCAGTCTCTAAGAGTCTTGAGGTACAGGCATGTTCCACCAGGCCTGGCTGTGTCTCCTACATTTTAATTATTCTCTCTTCTCCTGTGCCTGGTCCCTACTTTGCTTTGTCACCCTGTGATCCAAAGCTTTTGTGGCCTCAGGCCCTGCTACCCTTTCCTCTCCCCAGCCAGTACTCCTACCATGCGCATTGTTAGAAATTGCTTTTTTGAAAGCCTACATCAAAGTGGGATCGGCAGGGTATCTGAGAGTAGGGCTGTCTTACACGTGCATCTCTCTTAGGTTCATCTTTTTATATTTCATTTAGGGTTTTTTAACCTAGAAAAAGAATACATTCTTACGCATTCATATATGAATATAAAACAAAGTTGATTACTGCCTGTTCTACTTCAGTCCCACCATTCTTGGTCATTGCATATCTTCTTTGGAAGATGAAAGAGAAAAACAAATCCTTTGCTCACTTATACTTGTTTTTTTGAGGTGAGTTGTGATATGTTGCCCAGGCTGGCTTTGAATGTCTGGGTTCAAGTGCTTATTTTATCCTAGTCTCTTGAGTAACGGGGCTACAGGCAAGTGCTACTGTTGCCAGACTTCTTACCGACTACTTCTTTTTTTGTGTGTGTGTGCTGGAAATCTAGCTTGTGACCTCATGCTTGCCAGGCAGGTGCCTTGCCACTGAGCTATATCCCTGGGTCTTCTTGCTGACTTCTAAATTTGGCTATGTATACCTTTTAAGAAGTTCTAAGAATTCTTCATATGTGGGATAATAATAGTCCCTTATCATATCAGATACTGTATGTGACTTGAAACTGTTTCCTGGGAATTGTCTTTGCACTTTGTCAGTGGTATTGTTTTTGGCTCAGAAGTTTTTGTTGTTTCACTTCATTTTGTTTTTTTGGTTTTTTTTGAGACAGACTCTCGCAACATAGTTCAGGCTAGCTTTAAACTCACTATTTAGCCCCGGTTGGCCTTGTACTCATATGGATCCTTCTGTTGCAGCCTCCCAAGTGCTGAGATTACTGGTGTGCACCACCATGCCTGGCTGGCTCATATGTTTTTCTTTTGTCACATTTACCCTTGTGGTCATATCTAAGAAACCATTGCTTTCTTCAGTGGATTCTAAGAATTTTAGTTTTAATTCTTCTGTTGAGTCTATGATCCATTTCAGTTAGTTTCTATGTATGGTATGAGGTAGGGATCAAACTATATTCTTTTTTATGTGATTATCCAGTTGTCTAGCAACATTTATTGGGGGGAAAGAAAAAAGATTCTTCATTGTATTGTCTTTATTACTTTTATCAAAAATCAACTGACCGTAAATGAAAGGGCTTCTATCTGGACTCTTAATTCTGTTCCCTTATGTATATCCTTATGCCACTGCCACACATTGTTGATTACTGTAGCTTTGTGTAGTATGTTTTAAATTTCTTTCTTTTTGTTTTTGGCACTATTAGGAATTCAGCTCTAGCCCTTTGTGCTGAGCTGTATCCCCTAGCCCTTTTTTATTTTGAGAGAGTCTCCCTGAGTTTCCCAGTTGGGCTTAAATTTGTAGTCCTCTTTCCTCAGCCTCCCAGAGTGCTGGGATTATAGGTGTTGGTAATTTTTTATGTGAAATCTATTTCTTGAATTTCAAAAGTGTCAAGATACTCTTTTTAGTTTCATAGCTCTAGAGCTCTTCCTCCTGTGATTTTTGTGAAATGTGTTAAAAATAGAATTTCATGATTTCTGAGACATCGCTGTTATCTGCATTAATTTTTTGTTTGTTTGGTTTTTCTCTTTTATGCATTTTAGGGACTATCTTTCCTCTGCTTCGGGTATACATGTGCTTAACAGAGATGTGGAAAAAAACTGGTCCCTGTTCCTGCTGTTCATATAACCCCTTATGATCATTTTTATAAAGAAATAATATGTATACTGTATTTGCAGTCCATCATAAGTTAAATAAAGTGAAAGTCTTTCCCCATCCTTGTCTGTTAAAAGCATCAAGAAATTCCTTTTAGGGCAAACCAGTATACATTTATCAGAGCATAATGTAATTGTTCTTTTCTTTGTGGTGCTGAGGATCGAACCCAGGCCCTTGCTCATCTTAGGCAAGTGCTCTATCCATTATATTTTCTTTCTTTCGTTCCCTTTTTTTTTTTTTTGAGACAGGGTTTCCCTGTCTAGTCCAGGCTGATCTTGAACTCACAGCATAGCGATATGGCTGTGCCTCCCGAGTACTGGGATTGCAGGCATGCACTACCATGCCCTGCACAATTATATTCACCTATTCTTCTTCATTTCTAAAAGTTTATTAGCATGATTACAAATATTTTCTTGAGTAATCACAGAAAGAATTTCTAAACATGAAAGAGTTTTAGTAACTATATCGTGTAGCCAGTATTTGGCACTAAATGGATGACTTTATTGCCAGTCTTCATTTTCTTAATAACAGTCTGTGTATTGGTTCTGTGAAGCCATGACTGTTGTGTTGGGAGTGAATTCCTACTGCAATTAAGTCTAAAAAATATCTTCCATCAGAATTGAAGTGTGACCCCCATGAGTGTAACTCTTGATTAAAGAGCTGATAAAAATCCAGAAAAAGAGTTGGGTTTTTGTTCTTTAAAAATCCTTTTATACTCTACAAAGAAATAACTGGTATTTTGGCTTTTTAAATTCCTACAGGATATTTAGAGTGGCAGTGCCCAAAGGTCCTCCTGTCACATATCTGTGAATGCGGACCCTGTTTTGGAAGGCAGATACTAAGCCCAAATACATTTTGAGGGAGGCTACTGGGAATTGAACTCAGGACCTTGTGCTTGCCAGGCAGGTGCTGTGCCATTGAGCTATATCCCTGGCCCCAATTATATTCTTTTTTTGGGGGGAGGGGGTACCAGGGATTGAACTCACAACCTAGTGCTTGCCAGACAGGCGCGTAAGCCGCAGAACTAAATCCCTGCTCCCCCCAATTATATTCCTAAAAGTAAATGTTCATATGAATTATTTTTTAATTTTCTTCTGTTTAGTAGATCTAAGAGATGTTTTAAAATTGAGAATGTATATCAGCTAAAGAGTATTCTTACTGCTTTTT
Source organism: Dolichotis patagonum (assembly GCA_004027295.1). Taxonomy (NCBI): domain Eukaryota; kingdom Metazoa; phylum Chordata; class Mammalia; order Rodentia; family Caviidae; genus Dolichotis; species Dolichotis patagonum. The sequence goes on from PVJX010004926.1 coordinate 49,654, forward strand.
AAATACATTTTTTTTTTTTTTTTTTGTACTAAGGATCGAACTCACGACCTCTTGCTTGCCAGGCAGGTGCTTATGCCACTGAGCTAAATCCCTGCCCTCTTGTCTTTTTGAGACAGGGTCTCACTATGTAGTTCAGGCTGGCCTTGAGCTCACTTGTAGCCCAGGCTGGTCTGGAATTTGCAGTGATCCTCTTGCCTCACCCTCCTTCCGGAGCGCTGGGATTGCAGGTGTGTGCCATCACACCCGGTTTTTAAATGCATTCTGGGGATGTGGCTCAGTGGTAAAGCCCTTGCCTAGCTTGTATGAGGCCCTGGGTTTACTGCTCAGAACAGTAACACAAACAACAACCAAAGACTTGTTGAAGTAATTCAGGAAGTGGGCCCCCTCCTGTTGTGGCAGTTCACCTCTTGTTAGGAAGACAAGATTCATGTGTGGTTTAGGAAAGAAACCAGGGCCAGCTGCAGACAGTTCTGCCACACTCATCCTTCTTCCCTCAGAGACGTGCCTACTGTTTGCAGCCACTCTTGTATGTTGTTGCTAATCCTGTTAGTGTATTCTGTGTTTAAATACCTTATGAAAGGAGAATGTCCTGTGTATTGCCATCTCCCAGCTGTCCCTGGATCTGTTGCCTCTGGTCACTCTTTTTCAGGTGCTTTGCTTTTCAGGAACTCTGGTGACTGATGCTTGGTGTGTATCTTCTCTGTCACTCATTGTGTGTGCTCACAATCTTTCTTGATGCTGGACAGGTCGGCTGAGGAGTACTGATGAGGCTTTGAGAGACTTGTGTTTTATTCCCTCCAGGGGAGCCAGGAAGTGGGACGGAAAGTGATACTTCTCCGGACTTCCACAATCAGGAAAATGAGCCCAGCCAGGAGGACCCTGAGGATCTGGATGGATCTGTGCAGGGAGTGAAACCTCAGAAGGCTGCTTCTTCCACTTCCTCAGGGAGTCATCACAGCAGCCATAAAAAGCGAAAGAATAAAAACCGGCACAGGTCAGTGGCAGGGACCCCACCCCCACAGCTCCGATGACTGTTGGTGTGAAGGGACCTTCCTAGAATCCAAATGCTCCAGGATGGACAGAAATTCCTTGGCTCCAAATGAAACCAGCTAATGTTTTAAGGGAGGAGTTGGTGGGGAGTAGAGTGACCCTGAAGGAGGACTCCAGCGTATCCTTCCACTGTTGCTAGTGCAGAACCCTAACCCTATGCCCAAGAACTTTGTTTAACATGGTGAATTTGGAATCCTTTCAGAAAAGAAAGAGGGGGAATAGAAATGAAATCTGTGTAATAGTATTTGAAAAACGACACTAGTGTATATTGGGTTAAGTGGGATAGTCTTTTGCTCTTACTCCTGATCCCTGCCTACTCTTTTGAGAATTGATTTAATGTGCCTTTAAAAAAATTTTTAAATATAAGCTTTTTGATCACTTCTGATTCTTGTGTTTTTATAGTTCTCTGCAATATGCTGACTTCAGATACTGGGAAACAATACAAAACCTATAAAATGTGAGAGTGCTGTCCTAGGTAACATTTGCCCACCACGTATTTTTCGGTACCTAATGAGATAAAAAGGACATCAGTGGACAAAGAGGTTAGGTGTACCTAGAGTGGCTTTTAGAATTCGTTATACCTGGGGTTTGGCATCATTCTTAGGGGGTAATGTATAATTTCTAGAGTCAGGAATCTTGTCCTGGCTGCAAACCCAGGAGGCATGGAAATGGGTTTTTCTCATCTGACTGTTGCCCCGCTTGCCATGGAAGCCTGCATGCAGAAGACATGGAAGGGGTGTGCCAGGGATCGGCTGGGTTCCCTGACCTCCAGTTTGCTTCCAGAGTTTGTTGCTTTGGAAACCTATAGATGCTGGGTGTAGTGGTACACACCTGTAATCCCAGTACTCAGGAGGCTGAGGCAAGAGGATCATTCTGAGTTTGAGATCAGCCTGGGCTACAAAGTGAGCTTGAAGACCAGCCTGAACTGCATATTGAGAAAAAAAGAAATCTATAGAGCCAGGCATGGTGGTGTATGCCTATAATCGCAGTGCTTGAGGCTGAAGTGGGAGGATCACTATGAGTTTGAGGTCAGCCTGGGTTATTACATAGTGAGTTGTGGGCCAGCCTGAACTACATAGTGAGACCCTGTCTCACAGTAAATAAAAAAGCCAGGCGTAGTGGCACACACCTGTAATCACAGCACTCAGGAGGCTGAGGCAACAGGATCACCATGAGTTCAGTGCTAGCCTGGGCTGCATAGTGAGTTCAAGGCCAGGCTGAGCTACACAGGCCCTGTCCCCAAAAACCAAAACAAAGCGCCTAAACAAATAAAAAAAAAACAAAAAAGAAACCTGTAGGAGATTCTTTCATGCACCAAGGTATTAAAACTTTTTATGAATTTGGAGGGGGATAATATATAATTAAATCTTACTGGTTTGAAAAAAAAATCTTACTGGTTTGTCATTAATTGATGCTTTCTAAGAGCTTTTCTTGTGGATGGTAATGGTGTTTTTTCTTTTTAACTGCAGAAATAATATTTCCTCCAAACAGTGACAAAGAACTGCTGCTTTAACATGTTTCTGCACATCAAAAGTCACCATGTTAATCTCAAACTGTAGTAAGAAATAATAAAAATTGCTTTTCGTTTTCTTTTTGGTGATGGTGGGGATAAGGCCCTAGGTTATTTGCTCGCCATGATGGAGTTAGTGCTAGTTTACTAGTATTAGCAGAAAACTGTACTCTGAAAAAATATTTAATTTAATTTTAAAAATTTGTGTTGAGTGCTGGGGATCAACCCAGGGTTCCTGTATGCTAGGCAAGCACTCTGCTGTTGAGCTATATGCCCAGCCCCTTAAAAAATATTTTAAAAATTGTCGAATGATTAACTGATATGTTCTGTGTTGCCAGTGTTGTTTTAATGGCTGTTTTCCTATTTCAGAATGTTTAGGGAGAAAATTCCTTGGAAGTGTCTAGAACTTTTTCCATTACTGATCAGCATTACTGTACTCGATAGATAGCTGTTTATTTTCAATAATACCTCGTTTTTGCTAACGATGTGATCCACTGATTGATAAAAGGGTGCATTAAATTTAACTTTTTTTCTTGCAGGTTTCTAATAAATTTCATAGAAGAAAAACCACTTTCTTATTCTTTCCTCTTCTGGCCCTAGGAACATATGCACTGCTTCCATAAAAACATTAATATTTATAAAGACCTTTGGTGTTAATGCTTTCACAAATGGTGTTTTCTGTGCAGAAAGCAGATCATACATATATATATAGTATTTCCTTGTTCATCTTTCCTTTGATTCAGTATCTGACTGGCCTCCTCCCCAAGGGAGGAGAGTGGCGTGGATTTGCTTTCTCTTTCAGGATGCCTGAGTGGTACCTCAGTGGCCATCTTTAGTCAAGAATTGAATCTGGTCTAAACCCCTCATCCCCATGGATGTATTTGAGGGACTGACAGATTGGGCTGTGGGGTGGAGTGTGTCACCTGTGCATATTGGTAAATGGCACCCAGTACAGTACTTGTTGCTCCTTGCTTGTGCCCTTAGCTACTGTAATCAGTGTCAATAGTGTACTGTTTCAGCAAATGTTTGACTAATGTTGCCAGGCACTGTTTAGTGGCAAAATAGAGTACTTAGGAAAAGAAAATGACTTTTGAATTTGCCCTCTTCTGGAATATTTAAAATTTTTAAATATTCATAAATGACCACTGTGTTCTGAATTCTTATATTTTATATGACATCTGAAAAATAAGTCCAGTGTCTTTTTTTTTTTTTTTTTTTTTGTTACCGGGGATCGAACTCATGACCTCATGCTTGCCAGGCAGGCACTCATGCCACTGAGCTAAATCCCTGGCCCTTTTTGTGTCTTTTTGAGGCAAGATTTTGCTATGCAGTTCAGACTGGCCATGAACTCACTTTGTAGCCCAGGCAATCCTCCTGCCTCAGCCTCCTGAGTGCTGGGATTATAGGCATGTGCCATCACGCCCAGCAGGTCCCAATATTTTTAAAGAAAAAATTGAAATAACTCATTGCTGCTTACAGGCTTTTATTGTTATACAAAACCCACGTTTATTTGTAGTCTAGGAGATCAAGCCCAGAGTTTTTGCAGTGAACTATCTCCCCAGTTATTTTTTATTTTTTATATTGAGACATGGTCTTGCTAAATTGCTTAGGCTGGGTTTGAATTTAGGATCCCCTCTCCCTTAACCTCTCAGAATACTGGGATTACAGGTATGCTGTCATACCTGGCTCAAACCCAAGTTTTGATTAACTAGGTATGTTTTTATTTATTTATTTGTTTGTTTTGTTTTTTGAGGCAAGGTTTCTCTATATAGTTGAGACTGGCCTTGAATTCACTATGTAATCCAGGCTGGCAGCAGTCTTCCTGCCTCAGCCTCCCAAGGGCTGAGATTACAGGAATGGACTAGCATGCCTGGCTCATTTTTATTTTTTCCTGTTGTTGGGGCTTGAACTTGGCCCTGTACGTGCTAACCTAAGCACATACTCGACCAGTGAACTATACCTTCAGCTGTTAGTCTTTTGTAACTTGTGAACACAGGCTGAGAATAAACTGTTGCCTAAGGATATTGAAGTTAAACTTTCTTCCAACTTCACCCCTGCCTACAGTGTCTAGGAGGGGAAGGCAGCCATCTGCACAGTGTTTTAGTCTGCAGTCTGAAAGGCCCTAGGGCCAGCCGAGGCACTGGGGTCAAGCCCAGGGTTAGTGTTTGCTTTGGAGCTCTGCCCAGACCATAATCTGTCAGCTGGGATAGCACAAGACGTGTGCTCCTCTGTGTCACTCCCTTGCAGATCCTCCAGGTGTTGAGTGTCAGCTCTCCTTTCTGTTAACAGCGCCGCACAGGTTTGGGTATTTCTTAGTTGCTGTAGACAGTTAACTGCCTGGCATCACCACTTCAGGGGACCGAGTAACACTGCTCTTTGGATTTTGGAACAAGACTCTGCCGCTGAAGTTTACTTATTCACCCTTGGCTTCTAGGGTGGATGCCTTAGCAAGGAGTACCGTGTTCCTGGACACTTTAGGACATAGAATGCCTGTAAAAAATTGCCAAATGTTTTCCTTTTCTCAAGTGTGGGATGTCTTTGTTACTCGTTATAGTGAAAGTAATACGCTGAGTTATAAGTACTTTTCATTATCAGACTAAGCTTTTCTTCCTTTGTTTCTTCTAATGCCCTATTTACGTTTTTCATTACAACTATTTAAAAGTTCTAACTCTGAATCTGGAAGCTAATAAAAGGTTATCTGTAATTTTCTAATGAAATCACTTTTCCTTACATAGTCTGTTCTTTTCCTATGGAATCCATTGAGGGAAGGGAATCTCCTGACCACAGAATCTTTGGTGCTTTGATGTTGGAAACTGGCTTAAAATTCTTAAAACTGATTTTATTTCTACAAATCTTGCTAGGGTGGCTAATCGACTAATTTGTTTAATTAGTGTATTAATTTCTATTGCTTTCTTCCTTTCAAATGCTGCCCCTCAGCCCGTCTGGCATGTTTGATTATGACTTTGAGTAAGTTTGATTTGAATTAGTATTTGTGCTGTGTTGTTTAGTGTGTAGACACCAGTATGCCTTTTTGAGACCTTTCTAACCCATAGTTTATCTGTTTAATTGTAGGTATATATATTAGGTTAGGCTGGGAAGTTTTTTTTAAAAACAGAAAAACGTGATGGAGGTAACATTTTATTTAATAACTTAAGCAAAATTAAATAAACTTCACTTTTATGCATTTTAATTTCTTTTTGAATAGATAACCTATAATTCATTTTTAAATTGATTTTCTGGCTTTGCTTCATAAAGAGGTTAATATTTTAAAATTTTGACATTTTGCTTTAGAAACATTTAAAAGTTGAAATTCCTTTAATTTCTTTTGTATTTCATGTCCAGAAATACAAATTTGTCTTGTTCCCTCTCTTAATCACTATGTGTCTCAGTAATTTTCAGTGATGTAGTTTCAGAGCTAACATGTTAACATAGAGCATGCCCTCTTAATCCAGTCTCTTTACCAAGTAGCTTTGGAATACTTTTTAAAAAATGATATGACTTTTGTAACTGCTATATATTTCTTTTTGAGTCTTCCAAATTTGCCTTAAGGCAAAAGTATATGCTCATAGATTATAATACTTGCTTAGTAATACCTGGGTAAACAAATAAGACATAATCTAATGGATAATATGAATTTTACTTAACCAGGTAGCTTTTGTCATAGCTTGTGCCCTATGCAGTAGCTAATTGTTGAACCCTTTTTCTGTAAATTAAAATGCAAATGTCTTTTATCTTTCCTATCACAGGATTGATCTGAAGTTAAACAAAAAACCACGATCTGTAAGTATCAGTCAGACCACTTGAGAGAGGCCGATAGTTCTATAGATAATTCAAAAATTGTCTCATCCTCAGAGTTTTAGTGTTCCTAATCTAGGTCACACTTTTGAAGTCTGGTATGTTCATCTGTCTACCCTTTAACTTTTAGATGATATTTACTTTTTATTTTGGAGCGAGGTCACACTTTCTGGGTTGTTTTTGTTTTTTGGTACTGGGGATCGAACCCAGGCTTTTGAACTGAGCTGTATCTCTCGCCCTTTTTACTTGTGATCCTTCTGCCTCAGCCTCTCAGAATGTTGGTATTACAAGCATGCACCACCATGCCCAGCAAGAAATACAAAATCCCTTTGATTAAATAATAAATAGTTGCTACTAGCTCTCTCTCTTTTTTTTCCTGGCTGGTGAGTTTATGTGTTCTAGTAAGAGCAGAATTGATGTGTCAGTTGATGAAATACAATCTGTAGCTACAGAACAATTCCTTAGGACAGCTGCTTAGTAGGTTTGCTTTTTCCTAAGGTCAAACCAGTGTTCTGCAGAGAGTAAGTTGGGACTTTTGTTTCTTTCTCTTCAGGACTATTAGAAGACTCATTAGTACAGAAGCGTCCAGGCTGTAGAGCCCTGCTTCCCTTCTCCGACCTCACACAGATAAACATCCCTCATCTGAGCGCGTGGCCTCCCACCTCTGCTCTCCCCGACCCAGTGCCTGTGACTGAGTAGTTTATTCTAAATGTGGTGACAAGTTGTTTCTGTAAGACATTGCATCGTTTTCTTTGTGTCATTTTTAGAAACAGAACTGCAGGGAGGCGAGACGCGGTTGTAATCCCAGCGCAGTGCTCTCTGTGCCTTTTTCCCTTAGAGTGAATGTCTCCCCCAAACTGGCTGGTCCCAGCGACATCTGTGTTCCCTGTTGAGACCTGTTCTCTGGTTTTGTATGATGCTAAACGTAGACCACAAGTCACATTTCTGATGTAGGCTGTAAATATCTGGTATTTCTCTTCTTTTATTTTGTATTTTATTATTTTCCTATTGTTATTTTTACCATCTTTCTTTCTGGGCCTTTCTGTAATGCCTTTGTACAGCTCATACTTTCCCGCTGACATATCTGATGATCTGGTTCACGCACTTGCCGATATTCTTAACTGAAAAGAATGTGGTTTACTGTAAGTAAAATGGGAAACTTGGCTCTGTGGTTTTTTGCAAGGGAAGGTAAAGAGTGTTTATTTAATAATTAATTACCTATCTTAAATCTCTCTTGAGTTGGAAGCAGTTTCAAGTTCAAGGAACAGAAGGAGCTGAAAACTATAAGTTTAATCAGTCCTTTTAAAATAGATATTTTAATTCTTTTGTATAAATAAAATTTATAGGTCTTGACTTTTCATGCTTTCTTTTTAAACCTGAGATTGTTTTTTCCACTTATTCATATCGTGGCTTAGGGAAGTTATCTTCTTTTTCCATCTTTTTTTTTTGCCGGTCTTCACCTGATTAAATAATGCTCCAGAAGTCATCAGGGCAGTGAAAAGACTAAAAATTACACCAAGCCAGGTGTGGTGGCATGGCAGCACTGGGAGGGCTGAGGCAGGAGGATCACTGGGAGGTAAAGGCCCTGCCTGAATCATAGCAAGACCCTGTTTGTGTGTTGGTTTTTTTTAAGCTGATAACAAAATTTTCTTTTACTTTTTTTTTTTTTTTGTCCCAGGGATCAAACTCATGACCTTGCACTTGCAGAAAGGCACTTGTGCCACCACTGAGCTAAATCCTTACCCCCCCCCCGCCTTTTTTTTTTTTTTTTTTTTTTTTTTTTTTTTTTTTTTTTTTTTTTTTGGTCTTTTTGAGACAGTTTTACTCTGCAATTCAGGCTGGCCTCAAACTCACAGGGATCTTCCTGCTTCAGTCTCCCAAGCGCTAGGATTACACATGCATGCATGCCACTGTGGCCAGCTAACAGTGTTCTTGAATGAAGTGAAAGATGGTGTGAGAGCCAGTGTTGCCCAGAAGAACATCCTTCCTTGTGGGGTCAATGGGCTGAGGAATATGCCAGTGCTTGTTACCTGTCTAGTGCCGTGGTCACCTACCTTGGGAAGCTTAAAAATGCTGCTGTCAGGGTGCCACCCCTAGAGACTCTGGGATACAGCCTACTTATTGGGTTTCCTCCCAAAGAGTCCCCAATAGGCTGATGATGCATTGTTCGTTTATTTGGTATCGGGGATTGTTGAACTCACAACCTCATGCTTGGCAGGCAGGTGCTGTGCCCCTGAGCTGCATCCCCCCAAGACACTGGTAAGGAACCAAGTTGAGACTGATTTGATTGAAATCCTAATACTAACTATGAGTTAATATTAGGGATAAGATTTGGGCCCTTGTCTTTCCTTTCAGTCTGTTTAGCCTTGGTCCTTAAATTACTCCTGTAGCTTTATGAGAAGGGTATCAGTGGTGATGATATTCATGGAGCTGAGTAGGAGTGGATTCCGTTAGCAGAAAAAGTCCACCTTGTCAGATGGGCCGCAGCTTTAACTCTTGTGAGGCTGGGGTGGGGACTTAAAACTGTGTGACAGTTTTAGATGGCTTTGGCTTTGGTAGCAGAACTCTAATGTCAGCGTTTTTAAGGAAATAGTTTCTTCTGTTTAGAGTGTTTCTTTAAACAAAAGCAAAAAAAAAAAAAAAAAAACCCATCCCAGGAGCTTTCTATATCCTTTGTTAGTTTTCCCCCTTTTCTTCGAGGCAGGAGTAGGGTTTAGGCTTTCTTTGAGTCAGGAAAGCACACAACAGACATTAAAATACCTCTGGCCCTCATAGTTTGGCATTTGCTAGCGATATGTTTGTACTGCTCTTTAAGAGGTGTGTTTCCAGGCATGGTGGCACATGCCTACAGTCCCAACATTCAGAAGGCTGAGGCTGCTAGGATTACAAATTCAAGGCCAGCCTAGACTACATAGTGAGTCCCTGTCTCTAAAAACAAAACAGTTTAGGTGTTTTATTTATTATTGCAGGGCTCAATATCAAACCCAGGCTTTTATCCATGTTAAATAAACGCTGTACTGTTTAGCTGTAGTCTCAGCCCCTAAAAGTGCTAAAAGCCCCAAAAGCATATCTACCATGTGTAAAATCATGGTTAGAAACAGGCTACTTAGCTTCTACTTATTTTCCCAGTAAAATTTAACCACTGATTAGGGGATGTGCAGTTTTCCTATGTTGTGTAAGTTGCTAGGGATATTGGAGGTAGTCAAACCTTTTTACTTTTTTTTTTTCTTCAGTACATCCCTAGCCCTTTTAAATTTTGAGACAGAGTTTTAAAAAGTTGCTGAGTTTCCCATATTGGGCTTCAATTTGCAATCCTTCTGCTCCAGCCTCCCAGAGTCCTGGGATTACAAAACTGTGTGAACCTGACTGGCGTTAGTCAAGTTGTGAGAGATTGCTTAGTTCCCCTACATTAGGGTCCTTTAGAAAAAGGCACCAGTGGTTCCCTACCTGCCATGTACCATCTTGTGACACTGAACTTTGGTTATCAAGTTAAGTTTGCTTGACTTTTAAGATTAGGATGAGGTTATGCCCTTGATCAAATTACTGATTTTAAAAGGTGCTACCCGGTTGTAGTGCACAGATCTGTCGTCCCAGCACTTAGGAAGTAGAAACAGGAGAATACCTAGTCCAAAGGCAGCCCAGCCCGGGTACCTTGGTGAGACTCTTCTCTGACCAAAGAGAGGAAGGAAATGGGAAGGAAAGGTGGAGGGCAGGGCTACACTGTCAGAGGACAGTGTTGGCAGAGTTAGTCTTCTGGGCGGCCTGTGTCCTCCTGTCTTGGCCTGCAGCAGTTCCTGAGCTGGACTTGCCATCAGGACCCCTGACTGAGAAGGTGCTTGCTTCTGGTTCTTTCATCACTGGATTACTTGGGTTTGGAACAAACTTGCTACATTTTATAAGGACAGAAAATGAGTTTGTTTAAAGAACTAGAGTCCTATGAAGAGGTTGCCTCCTGGGACACGGCCCTTCTTCTCTTCTCCTAATCCAGAAGGACAAAGAAATAGGAAGACTGAGGCCATTTAGGGATGTTTGCTGTTCTGTGTTTTTTAATCCTTCTCCACTCTTGGGACTAGGGTGTCCTTCGCTCCTTTTGATAGTCATGGGATATTAGGAAGAAAGAAAGAAAGAAAAAGCCCAGGCCCTTTTCTAGTAACATTCTTGTTACTGGGAAAGTGGTGTCAGTAAAAGGCTTTGTGAGGTCTCAGGAGGAGTCTTTCACAGACTGAGAATGTACATTCTTTTTAGACTCAGAATATTTGAAACATCACAGGCTGCCACAAGTAGAAGGTGGAGAGCGGAAACAACCCACAGAGTCAAAGAAGGGTCATCGGAGCCTTGTGGAGGGACTGCAGGGAAGCTTGGGCTGGGGGAGGGCAGGGTGGGCTGAGAGAGCAAGTGCTTCCAGCTGCTGCCTTCATCTGCAGAGGCATCTGTCTGTCTTAGGCTTGGAAGGAATGTGAGGAATCGTGAGTTATTACATAGGTTAAACATCTCCCATAATTGGGTTTGTGTTGTTTGTTTAGAAGAAATCCTATTCTGGAAGAGTAGGAAGCAGGTGTCAGAATTTTTTTTTTTTTTTTTTGCGGTACTGGGGATCGAACTCACAACCTTGCACTTGCCAGGCAGGCGCTTATGCCGCTGAGCTAAATCCCCAGCCCTGCAGGCGTCAGAATTATTTCCACCTCTCAGCCTCAGCTTTTGGGTGCTAGATGCTGTGAAGTACTCTATTCTGTGAAGAGTCATGTTGCCATCATTACCTTTGCTAATAAGAGAATTGAAATGGGTGCTAAATACCTGTTCTTGAAAGTAGTCATGGTTGAGGATTTTGTTTTGTTTTGTTTTTTGAGACGGGGTCTCATGCTGTAATTTAGGCTGGCCTTGACTCTGTAGCCAAGGCTGGCCTTGGCCTTGTGGCTGTCCTCCTGCCTCAGCCTCCCTAGGGCTGGGGTTATATTCATGCACCACCATGGCCAGCCGTATATGGTATTTCGAGACTCTTAGTTTTTGCATTTATGTTGACTTTTCTGCCCCTCAGTCTCATTCCAAATTCCTGAGGCACTGTTGTACTTAAAAATTCAAACCTGAAGCTGGATGTGGTGATGGTTAGCTCAGCTATTCAAGAGTCTGGGGCAGGAGGATCGCAGGTTCAAGGCCAGGCTGAGCAACTTAGGGAGACTTGTCTCAAAAGTTTAAAGAAAAGATAGGGATGGTGGTGGTGCTGGAAGGCAACTCAGTGTAGACCACTTGCTTGAGGTGTCTTGAGGCCCTGGGTTTGGGCCGTCATACAGCTTATAAATAAAAAATGTTCACATCTGAAGCCCAGACTGTATTGTGCAGGGAGGAGAAAGTCCATTTATTTCTATAAGGAGGTGTCCTGTTCAGTGCCTAAGACAGTGACAGACGTAAGATGCAGGAAGGAGGGGTTGGAATTCTGCTTGCTGGGTCAATCTGAATGAGTACTTGACCTTTTAAGTGCCGGGCTTCATGGTTCAAAACAGTTTCCACTTTGAAAAACTGCCTGGTAGAGTGAAATTGTCACCCTGACAGGGATGTGTCGGAGTGGATGCTGGTCCTTAGGGCAGAGTGTTCACGGGAGGGTGTCGGGTGACTGTGTATGGGGAAGAATGGATTCAGCCTTTGATGTGTGTTCACTTTTGGGCTCAGCCCTTTGTATCTCTTCACTTTGAATGTGCTTGTGTAATATACATGAATGTTAGTTCATTAGTCATGTAGATTATTTATGAATATTAAGTTAAACCACAAGAGATTGCTAATATTTAAATTGTTTTGATCTATAAAAAATGGCAGTTGTCATGGTTTAAAAATAAACTTGTATGTGTTAGCAGGGTGTATATTCCAAATTTTTACTGTGTGTGTCCCAGAGTAAACTGTGAGCTGTGCATGGTGGTACACACCTGTAATCTCAGCTACTTGGGAGGTGGAGGCAGAAGTATCTCAAGATCAAGACCAGCTTGGGCAACTTAGTGCAAACCTGTCTGAAATAAATTTTGAGGGGTGGACAGGGTCTCGCTCTGTAGTTCAGGCTGGCCTTAAACTCACTGTGTAGTCCAGGTTGGCCTTGAGTTTGTGGCAGTCCTCCTGCCTCAGCCTGCCAAGTGCTAGGATTGTAGCCATGATGAAATTTTAAAAAAAAATGTTTTAAAGGCTGAGTACTATATATAGCTAAGTAGTAAGAGGAATTTTCTAAGACATGGAAGACCCTGGGTTCAATCTCGAGTACTGCAAACAAATAAAAGAATAAACTTTGGAGGACCCCCCCCCTGCTAATACGGCCCTCCCCAGCTCGACATTCCTATTCTCTTAATTTATTTCTGTACCCCAGAAAGGGAGGGGACTTCACAATAATTCGTTAATTTTAATGTATTCATATGTGTATCAGTAGTCTTGGTCTGTTTAAGTTACTGTAAAAAAAAAAAATAGCATAAACTACTGATCCTATGAAAAACATTTCCAACAGTTCTGCAGACTAGGAGATTTAAGAGCAAGACATCAGCAGAGTCAGTGTGTGTTGAAGACCCCATTTCTGAGTCATTGGAGGGGAGCTGGTTTTCCCTCAGGCCTCTCTCAGGACACTAATCTCAGTCATGGGACTCTAAGGTGGCTCTTGTGATTGAATTATGTTCACCTCCCCTCCTAACCCTGTCACCTTGGAGTTAGAAGATTAACAGAGTTTTGGGGGAACATAGACATTCAAACCATAGCAGCATGCAAATAGCTATATTCAAATCAGTGATAAGCAAGTCCTCCTATTCCTTAGTTACCAGTTCCCCTTCCCAGAGACAGGTGTCAGTGGGACCTTCCAAGGGAGCTGTGTACATGACTGAGCGGTAGACACACGTACAAGTGTCTGTTTAGAGAGATGGTAGCACAGTGGGTCCTCGTCTACCCTTGCTTTTTCCACCTAGCAGTCTAGCCTAGAACACATCCCAAATACAGTTACCATGTTTTTGCTGGCTCCTTAATATTCCATTGCACTCGTGCACCAAAATTTACCTAACCAATGCTCTGTTGAAGGCATTAGTGTTGTTTCCCATCTCTCACTGTCTGAGACAGCCTTGTGAACAGCCTGATGCATTTCACCTTGCACATGTGTGCCCATATGGTTAATGCATAGCAGAGGGGTTGCTGAGGCAAAGGGCACGAGCATTTTAGGTGACCTGGAGCACACATTTCCCTCCAGTGCCAACACTTCTCATGGGGACTGGACTCTGTCTGTTTCCCCACACCCTGCCACAGTAACAGGGCGTCTCCTTGTGATCATAGCAAGTGTGGTGATTGTTTTTTCCTTCCTTTTCCTCATTCCCCAGATTCAGAAGATCTCTTTCTTTTTCTTTCTTTCTTTCTTTCTTTCTTTCTTTCTTTCTTTCTTTCTTTCTTTTTCTTCTCTTTCTTTTCTTTCTTTTGTTTCTCTCTCTCTCCTTCCTTCCTTCCTTCCTTCCTTCCTTCCTTCCTTCCTTCCTTCCTTCCTTCCTTCTGGTATTAGAGAAACCCAGGGCCGTGCATGTGCTGCCCAGGTGCTCCGCCAGTAGGCTGCACATCCCCAGCCTGGGGATTTTCTTGGGTAATTTGTCACCTGGAACACTTGGAATATTCTGGAGTGCTGGACTTTGTAGAGAGCATGACAGTGGCCTCTGTTTATGGAGAGCTACAAATGCCATTAAGAGATCCCTACTTAGCTGGTCAGATGTGGTGATGCATGCCTAAAATCCTAGCACTCTGGGAAGCAGAGGCAGGAAGATTGCAGATTTGAACCCAGCTTGAGCAACTTAGGGATTTAGGGAGATACTGTCTTAAAAAATAAACGTGCTAGGAATATAGCTTAGCTTGAAAGCCCTGGGTTCAACGATCAGTCACACACACACACATGAGAAATCTCTACTTAATAAAACAAAAGTAGAAGGGAAAAAATAAAAAGAATTCCTTACTTTTGCCTTAGCACTTTAAGTTCCACATTATTCGCCTAGATCCTTGTCTCTAAGACTCATTACTTCAGGCCAGTGCTGGTGATCACCTTGTCTAGGTAGACCCCCCGCTCCTTGGGCAGTAGTCCCAGGAGGGGCCAGCAGGTGGCAGGGCACCATGTGGTCCTTAGCCTCTGATGAGCAGCTGGAATCCGGGCATTTGGACAGTTCTGTTTGCTGACCTGCCGGCAGAGTCGGCAGAGTCGGTTTAGTGGGGTGAGGTGCCTAGCCTTTCCTCCTACCTGTACTCACTGCCATTTCTTCACTGGTGAGCACTTTTAAGATCAGCAGCTGCCTGAGATGTACTTCAGGAGAGGCCATACCCCAGGGTGACAGCCTGGGTCTGCTCCCCCTCCAGGAACTAGCTGGAAGGAGGCCTTGGGTTTCCTTAATTGCAGGGCCTCACTTTTTGTATCTGTCAGCCAAATCTCCCACACCCTTCCCGTGAACTGGGAGGTCCCAGGAACAGGTCCTTACCACCTCTTTCCCACCTACACTGGCAAGTGTAGGGAAAAAGAATGAGCCAAAGTTTGAGAGGCCCTTGGCTGCCTTCTTTCGGGCCTGGGCTCAGGCTGATTATTCCACACCCCTCACCCAACTTCTGTTTTCTGTGTTAGAGGCCTACCCAGCAGCTCCCTGGGGGCAAAGGCCTGGCCCTCTGTGCAGGCTTTTACCCTCAGCCCAGGGTGAGAGGCCAGGCCGAGGAGTTGGCTAGTGGGAAGAGGGAGGAAGTGGTAGCTGTGTTGAGGAGTGTTAGCCTCTTCCCAGCCACTGCCCACCCTCTCAGCCTGCAGGGAGCTAGTAATGTTTGGGTTGTTAGCAGCACTGGGAAGGCCTCTGGAGGCCTGTTCTTCAGAGCCGCAAAGCCCTTGGTGCCCAGATCCTTAGGGATTGCCAGGTTGCCCCTAATCAGAGTGGGATGGGGATGCAGTGGGCAGGGAGACCCAGAGCAGGGGAATTTCAGCCCCTCTTGTGCTGATTTGGTCTCAGCCAGGGAGGCTGGAGGTTTCCTGTCTTAGTGACAAGAGTCATCCTGGCTTCTATGCCCCAAGGGAGGGGGATTAACCCTTGCAAGACAGAACTTGCAAGAAAAATCAGGCTCAAGCCCTGCTGACTGTGCTGTAGGGCAAGGTGGGGAGGGCTGTGGGGGTGTGAGAAAAGGCTGGCAGGAGGTGTCCTCTGTCCTTTCCCCAGATCATTTCCCAACAGTGCAGGAATTTGCATACTCACTAGTTTCCCCACCAGCTTCTTGGCTCCTGGAACCAGGAAAACAAGAAGAGGAAAGAGCAAGCAGGGCAGCTGACTTGGAATCTGATCCTTTCCAGCACAGGTGTCCCAGCTTTAGTTTCAGGCGTGACATTCCATCCCTGCCATCTTGAAAGCTCATGTGTGGAGGTGCAGTGGCCCAGGCAGCTGAGGTCCAGTGAGGGGAAGTCAGTTGCCTAGGCCTACTCAGCTGGTGATTGGGGCTCACACTTAGGCCTCTGCCCTTCCTGCTGGCACCATGTGGACAGGTGTTCTCTCGCCTGAGCTAGAAAGAATGGTGTCCCTTTTACAGGCAAGGAAGCCAAGGCCATCTGAGTAAATGCCACCCATTTAAGCTGTTCAAGTAGACTGTGGGGCAGGAGGTATTGGGAGGACTTTGGAGTTAAAAACAAAAGTCATGAGAAAGAAGCACTCTTGGCAGTGGTCCTGGAAGCTTCTGAATAGCTCTGCCTGGAAGCCAGATTGAGAAAGAGGCCTGGAAGGGAGGCTCTGAACACTGGGTGGCCAGCCTGATGGGGCTGCGCCTGTTAGGAAAACAGGATGCAAGCTCAGGACGTAGGAGGCAATGAACTGGCCCAAGCCTCCTGGGGCCCAGGTCTAGCTGGCACCTGCTCCACAGTCCTTGTTGACACCTATCTGAGCCAGCAGGGCTAGACATAGCCTCTTACGTGAGGCATAGCCAGTTGGGACTAATCCCGCCTCACCCCCCTGCCTACTGTAGGATCCCCCATCGACCTCCCCCACACCCACTTAGCAAGATACCAGCTCAGGTCTTGGCAAGAAGCGGGTATGAGCAAGCTTCCTGCTTTCCGTTCAGGTGACCCCTGAGGCCTTAAACTCCACACTGTGGTCATTTCGACTCCAAACTAGAAAATTCCTGTGTGAATGTTGTAAAGCTAAGAGGGTGACAAGGTCTCTGGAGCTGAGGGCACCCCCACCATCCCATTGCTGCAGTGGGCCAAGTTACTGCACACTGGTGTATGGGTCCTCCCCTTCCTTGGGTTTAGGTGAGGGGACCAGCACTCAAGGTCCTGCCCAGCCTGGCATTCGTAGGATCTTGGGCAAGTCACTGGCATTGCCATGTGGCTGATAATGAACTGGATGGTCCAGTATTTTAGCTTCCTGTCCCATAAAAAATAGAGGTCCATAAAGTCTTTTAATCTGGAGTATAGTTCTTTACTGGAAAAAAATGAAAATAAGTCCACAATAGATATTTCTTTGTGCCAAAAAACTTCCTGAGGAGGCTGGGACTGACAGGCACAGGGACACCTTGAGGAACGTGTAGAGGCTTCAATTTAATGCTTGTCAAAGCCCTTTGCCACCATGTCCAGCTCCCTGCCCTAGGCTCAGGCTGCTAAAGCATGTTCAGGGCGTAAAAGGAGGTGGGATTGCCAGCATGGCTTTGTCTCCCAGACTGCACAAAAGGAGGTTTTAAAAAAGAAAATGCTACACCAGCTTCACAAATATCTAACAATTTAAAACTCCCATTTCCCATGGCTGATCATATTTGTTTGGGGCATCATCTGATAGCCATTTTCACTTAAGTATTTAACATTTATGCCCATTTTGGAGAGGAGTGGGTGAGAATAACTTTCTGCCTGGCCGCTTTCCTGTGGGTGCAGAAGAGAAGTCTGAGGTGATGGACAGAGGGAAAACCCCTGTGAACACAGCCCACAGACAGTGACACTAGAGGCCTCTTAGTGAGCTGCTACTGTGTGCCAGGCATCAGGTCACGTACTTGGCACATATGATCTCATGTAAGCCTATGACAACCCTGTAAAAGGTAGGTGCCCTATTCATTATCTCCATTTCCTAGATGAGGAAACAGACCAAGTGAGGGACAGTCACTTGCCCCAGGAGACGCAGTCATTGGCAGAGCCGGTTGAATTCAGGACCAGGGCCTCTAACCTGCGAGGGGTCATCCTGACATCACCTCTCCAGGCTTTTCTGTCCCACAGCATTCCCCTCCCTGCTTTGCAACATGTAGGCCCCCTGCTCTGCAGCGTCTGGGCCAAAGAGGTCAGAGCTGAGCTCCCTAGAGCTCCCACCCAGCCAGTCATTTCCTACTGGAAGTCCTGGTCAGGACTGAGAAGGGGAACAGTCCAACCCTGTCCCCAGGACACCACGCCTTCCCCACACTTCCCTGAGCCCTACCTGTGGGGCCACGTCTGTCAAGGTCCAGTCGAAGGCCTCAGAAAGATGCTCCAGCCTCAAGGGACTGAGCACTTTTTGGGAAGCTTCCTTCTAAAGAAGGAAGAACTGTGTGGTGTGGCGTCATGGGTGCAGGTAGGTCAGCCGGCTGTTCTGTGGATGTCTGTCACCCCAGTGCAATACCTGGGCTCCCTCAGCATACAAAGACGACCACCTCTTAAAAGGTTCACATGGTTCTTTATTGCTGTCTTAAGGAAGGTCTTCCCACTTAAAATACTTAAAATTTATACCTGTACACAGCATACATATGTCCTCCCACTTTGGGGGAGGGGCAGGGGTGGGAACAGAGGACTCTGAACCCCTGGCAGGGGTGATGGGACAGGTAGACAGAGGGGACAGAGGTGAATTATTAAGAAGCATCTTGCTTACTGACATGAAGCCTTGTGCCCCGAGAGCACAATGAGGCCTCATTGGCTTAGAGGAGGGCCTCGCAGGACAGGCACACAGTGCCCAACTAGCCAGTGGAGCTGGCGTCCCAGGGGTAGGGCGGAGGTGGGGGTGGTGCACAGGGCCCCCGCCTGGGCCTCTGCTCCCCAGGCCTCCTTCCCCATCCTGAGAGAAAAGAGGGTTTGGGCCTCAGCCACGGACCGACAGCCTTACAGGCAGCGTCTCCTTAAATGACAGAGATACAATGTGTATCAACAGGGTGATCACTTCTGACCCACTCAGGCGACAGCTGGAGATGCTGTGTGGGCCAGAACCAATCGTACAGTATCTTTGGTTTGGGGGTTCCCGTCCCTATTTGAGTCCTCCCTCTGTCCAGCCTGCAGGGAGGGCCTCAGGGCTGGATCCGACCTCCAGACTGCAGCCTGGTGCCCCCTGCGGCCACACGGCAGACCTACTCATGGAGCTGCTGGGACTTGTAGGAGAGGATCTCAGCAGCCAGCTGCTGGGGGTCCAGGAGCTGTGGGAAGCGCCCCATGACAGCCTCCACCAGGTGTGGGGGAAAGACACCACATAGCTTGGTGTACACACTGGCTCTCTCTTTGGCCAGGCTGCCTGCCCTGCCCCAGGGACCCCTGGCAGTCCCAGGGCCTGGGACCGAGGGCTCCTGAAGGACTGGGGTGGGTGGGGGCAGCTGGTATGGCTCAGACCAATACTCTCGAGGAGGAAAGGCAGGTGGCACAGGACTGTAGTCAGCCGGGACACTAAAGTGACCAGCACCTATAGCCCGTCCAAAGGCAGGGAAGGTAGGAGCAGCTGGGAGCTCTGAGCCAAAGGTATGGTAGCCAGTATAGGGGCCCCTGGGTGGGCTGGGCTCACCAGGGCCTCCCCCTCGCACACCCCACAGTTCTGACATCTGGCTCTCCAGGGAGCCGATGCCGGAATCCAGGCAGTCCTGGGAGGTGTAGGGGAGGGAGTCCAGGGTTGGCGCAAGCCAGTCTGTGGGTCCAAAGCTGCCTGCGCTTCCCATGCTGTGTGGGAGGGTCCTACCCGCTGGGGCAAAGCTCTGTGTCTGCCCCTCCTGGCGGGGCCCTGGGGCTGCCTGGGCCCTTGGCTTCTTCCCATCTAGGCTGCTCTGATCACCCTCTGTGGGCAGAGTGCCTGACTGAGAAGGTAGAGGTCGCTGGCCGCTTCTGTCCTTGGCTGGGGCCCTGGGGGGTGAGAGGAGCGCGTTGGCACGGAGCTCGTCAGCCACGGAGCGCTGGGGGCGGCTCGGCCGCTCAGGGTGGAAGAATCGACACTTGATCCCATAGGTGCATTTCTTTCCTGGGAGAGAAAGGAAGAGGGGCTCTGAGCAGGTGGCGGTTTGGGTGTGAGGAGAGCGACGGAGGGCGGACCTGGCTCATACCATAGGGACACGGCTGCTTCCGGTGCTCGGAAGGGAGTGGCTTCTTACGCAGGAAGTTGTCCAAGCTGGGCCCATGCCGGCCCAAGGGATCGTCAGGGGGCATGAACCTGTGGAAGCCAAAAGGGACTCTCAGCAGGTGGGACACATACACAGCAGCTTGCCAAGACACGGGCAGGATGGCTGGCCTTGCTAATCCTAATGCTAACTCCAACCCTGTCCACAGGACATCCCAGAGCTCTTCCGAGGTCTTGATGGGGTCACCCCAAGGGAGGGGATGCCCCAGTCCTGAGGGCCACAGATAAGGGCCCCCTTGAGAGCCCAGGAGCTCTCTGAGGCCATCAGGTGGCTGCAGTCTGAGTAAGTTAGTCTCAGCTACGTGGGTCCCCAGTGGCCTCTGCTGGAGAGAAGCAGGGCAGCCCCGAGAGGCTGTCCTGAACGTGGCCCCATCCCATCTCCAGGTCCTCTGTTCCACTCCCCAACCAAAAAGCCTGCTGCCTGCGGTCCATCTCACTCCAGTGCTGCCTGGCACCCACACAATTCCTTCTATGCCACAGGGCCCAGCAGGGCCACCCTTCCCACAGGTGGGGGGCTGCCCCTCCAGACCCCCAGTCCATCGGGCACCTTCTGCCCGATGTCAGTGACGTACTTGTCATTGACGAAGGAGTACATAAGCAGCCGCTCCTCGATGAAGCGCTTCCACTCCTGCCGCTCCCCCTGGAGGTCGCGGTACGTGTCGTTGGAGACTACGATCCCGTCGGACTCATAGGCCAGCTTCACAATAAAGCGGTCGTCATAGCACACCACCCGCTTGCCACCCACGCGCCGCGATGGTGTGAACACCAGGATCTTCTTCTTTTCCAGTTCTCGTAGGATGTGCTGGTCTAGGGATGATGGGATACATGTCATGGTGCATCCAGGACCTGGAGCCACACCCTAGGCTCCCTAAGGTCCCGGTGGCCAGGCTCAGGGGCTGTTCACGCACAAGGAGTCAAAACCAGCTCTGCCAAGGCCATGGTTTTGCCTGGAGACCAAGAACACCAAGCACAGGGCTTCGAGCCCTCTTGTCAAGCACTCTGAGCCCGGAACTGGCCCTCCGCTGCTCCCTCCTGGACCTGCGGACCTGTTCAAGCCAGGGCTGCCTAAGCCTTGACTATTCCCCCCAGTTGTCCTGTAGGGTTCTGGTAAGAGGGTCTGGGTTCTGTCCCTTGGTAGGCAGGACAAGCCTCTTTTGCTTCCATTTGAAAGGAACCCACAGCCCCAGCCAGCCTGCCACTACATCTCTAGATTTCTACAGAAGCAGACCTCGGTTTTTACTCCCAAGGCTGGAGTGGCGTGAGATCACCCTGAACTCAGCCCATTTTTTTATCTTTTGTTTTTTTTTTTTAAACTAGGAATCAAACGCAGGACCTTGTGCTTACGATGCTGAGCTATATTCCGAGCCCATCCCATTTCAGAGATGCAGAGCAAGTCGCTTAGAGCAGTGCTGATCCATCCTTGCCTGGTCACAGAACCACCATGGTTTTTTGAGATAGACTCTTATCTGCTCTTGAATTCATGTAACCTAGGCTGGCATTGAACTCACAACAATTCTCCTGCCTCAGCCTCCCAAGTGCTGGGATAACAGGTGTGTGCCACCACACCTAGCTAAGAGAGTTAGCATTTTAACTGTGATTGTCTTGGCCCAGAGCCCATAGCTGTAACTACTAAGCCACTCTGCCTCTCTGCTACTGGGGATGCTGAGTGACATACCACCAGTAGGATGAGGGATGTGCCCTGTGTCTGAGGCACAGTATTGGACAAGGTGAGTTTCAGTGACCACTGTTCAGAGCAGGGCTATTGGGCATAGCCCAAACTAGGGAAAGGAATTTTAGACCTTGCTTGATCTAGAAGTTGTTAGCCCTGCCCACAAGTTCTCCCCTGGGGAGAAACAGGGCCCGTGTGGCAGAGTGACCACATACCGGTGATGGGTACATCAGGCCGAGGCTGTTCCTTCCTCCAGGATGGTACAAATACCGTGATGTCTGTGTGACCCCGCTCCAGGAACCAGTTCACAGCCAGCAGGATGCCTCGGCAGGAGAAAACCTCCTTGTTCCCGTGGCTGGCAGAGAGAGAGGAGGGGTAGGTCAGCCCCCAAGAGTAGCTATAGGGTACCCCTAAGGCCGGCCTTGGGGGGCACAAGGGCTCAGGCCCTGGCCCTCTGCTGGTTCCCACAGTGCCTCGACCCAGCGTGGGGACTTTCCCCCGAGATTCCATTTCCTGGAGTGGGGATCCACCCAAGAATCTGGTAGTGCTTGCTCCCTACAGCAGGGGAGGGTCAGTGGAGGAGGGTCTGCCGCTTGCAACACACCTGGGGGTGTGGGAAGGTACTGGGAGACTCCTGGTTCCTGCCCCACCCAGGGAGCCACAGGGACCACAGGGACACAGATGTGCACACACACTGCCTGAGTCACCTCCCCTAGGAGGGGGTGGGGGAAGCACCAGTCTGGCTAACTGGAGAGAAACCCGATTGTTCCGGATTAAAGTTCAGTCTGTGTGCAGAGCCTTGGGCTGGACCCCAGAGGGCGCAGAGAAGGGGCTGATCCTTCCACCCTTCCACTCCCGGCAGGAAATGACCCAGCCCTGAGGAGCTGTCACCATGAAAGTGAAAGGCCACTGCTTTCCTTGCAATAGGCCGATTCCCTGCAATGCTAGCCCCTTCCCCCACTGCTCTGGTCACCCTTGTTGGGCAGGGTGCGACGTGAGGCAGACAGTTGATCAGAAGCCACTCAGGGGTTAAGAAGCCATAGGAGAGTTGGGATACTGAATGTGCTCCCTGTCCTGCACTGGCCTGGGACCAGACCTTACCTCACTCAAAAGTTGCCGGCCTAGAGAAAAGCCTTGAGGTGGTGGTCAGTAGCTCTGACTCTAGTTTCTCTGTCTGAAAAATGGGTCCAGCAGCCTGCAGCTTCCTTAGTTGGGCTATGTCAGTGGGACAACTTTCCTACTGGCTTGAAACCAAACTTGGTCTGGCAATGGAGGGGCCAAGCTTGGGCTGGCTCCCTCCCCAGCAGCCCCTGCCTCTCACCGGTCCCTTGGTGAACAACTCAGACTCACATTTGGCAAATTAAACAGAATAAATGTTACGCAAAAGAGGCAAGTCCAGGACAGACCACATCCTGTGTGTGACTCTGGAAGGTGGGGGCAATGACAGCTGGAGTCCTAAGAGATGGCAGAGCAGGCGGTTGGGGTTGGGCACCTGGTGGGGGCCAAGCAGGCTGTTTGGGGGTGATGCTGGGACTTCAGTCTAAAGGTCTCTGTCAGTGGTAAGGGAGACAAAGTCTCACCCCTGCAGCACTCACCCCTGCCTGGTACCCCAGCCTCAAACAGCCTGTGTCTGATAAAAGTCAGCGTTTGTTGAGAGCTGTGAACCAGGCTGTTCTAAGTGCTTCACACCAGACCATCTGCAAAACCACAAGGAGGGGACTGTCATTCCTGTCCCCTTTCCCCTTGGTCCAGATGAGGAAACTGTGATCCAGAGAGGGTAACTCAGTCATCAGTGTCATGCAGCAAAAACAGTGGTGAGCAAAGCTGGTGGGCAGAACCACTCTGCATGCTGATGCTTGCATTGGTACCAAGAGAGGGACCAAGCCTGAGGGGCAGTGGAGGTCAGAGCTATCACCTCATCCTTAGAAGGTACCCTAAAGCGAGGGAAAAGGGGGCTCTGAGACTTGTCCGAGGGCACCTGACTAGCACTAAGAGATGGGAACCAGACCTAGGTCTGGACTGCCTTGCTAACCCTACCAGAAGACTCAAGTTTATTTGGGAACAAAAAGCTCTAAGACTTGCCTTGGAACAAGCTTGTTGAAAGGGGACACCAGTTAGGGTCAGGAGAAATGATGGATCCGGCAGATCGTTCTGTAGTGCTGCCACCCTCTCTGGGTCCTCTGCTCTGCCTTCCCAGCTTTGTGGGGTGTGGCTGCCTCTGGCTTGGCTCCTTGTGCCAAGTGTACAGCAGGCAATGCTCCATCTGCCTCCTCCTGTAATGCTTGTGTGTATGCACGTGCCCCTCCTGGCCAGCACCTTTGTATCGTGGGACTTCAAGGGATGCCAGCACTCCAGGGGCGAGTATTGCCTCTGGGCACTGAAATATTGGCTGGGGACAAGTGTGCTGTCTCTTGCCCTCACACTGGGCATATTCCCTCAGGAAGCAGTGAGGGCCCTTCTCCAGCCAGAAGCAGAACCCAGCAGGTCTGGAGCTCTCCCCACAGCTAACTTGCAATGAGGAAGCTCCGATGTGCCAGCTGTGCCGACGGGCGGGGGCCAGTCACAGGAAAACCGGACATCCTCTCACCCCCACTTCCCCGCACTGAGTCCCACTGGTCCAGAAGGTTGGACCCCTATCCTGGCTAGCCAGACTTCTGGGTTGTATAAAGGCAGACTTCAGCTTGGCTGCTGGTGCCCCAGGACCAAAGGCAGGGCTGGGCCACGCTCCTCAGGTGAAAAGATCTGCAGGGGTTGGGCCTGACTAGTGGAGAAAAATTCCCGTAGAAGGAAACGGAGGTGAATTTCCCCACAATTTGCATATGGTGAGGACCAGCTTGCCTGCCCTTGGGGGGAGGGGGCGGCAGGGCAGGAACCCAGCAGCGGCTGAGACAGGAAGTCTGAGGCTGGAATTCCCCTCCAGCGACTGCTGCCCGGGCTCAGAAACCCCCTGCAAGCAGGCAGGCAGGCAAGCAGGCAGGTGGTTCTATCTCTCCAGCTGGGCTCTGGCTCTCGATCTCGGCTCTGGCTCTCTCTCGAACACTCTGCGGATACCCTCCTCCTCTGTCCAGGCCCCTCCTCCTGCCAGGTTACAAACACAGGCAGCACATAACAGTCTCCAGGTGCAGCCACTCCAGGCTCAGGTCCCCAGGGGAAGAAGTCACAGAGCATTCAGCGCCTAGTCCAACTCCAGCTGTAGCCTGAGAGTGGACCCCTAGCTCTCAAAGCGCAGGCTGTGACATGTGACCCTCTGACTTGGAAACCAGTGTTGCTCAGTCCCTCATCGGGGATCAGCCCATTTCAGAGGTAGAAGACTGGGTGGTGGGAAGAGGGTTCACCTGCATACCTGAGCTGGACCAGGACCAGCTGGACAGCTCACCCCAGCTTGGCTGTGAGTAGGTGGGGCCAAATGCCAGGCTGGGCAAAAGCTGATGTCATAGCGGCCTCAGGCAGCCCACTTGGGAGATGCCACTGGGCAGCAGTAGAAGGTGCCCTCCCTACCTTCCACCCTGTGTTGGGGTCTCCCCTTGACTATGCCAACAGGAACTTTTCCTTGGGAGTAAACCACCCACTCCTGACTCACCAGCCTCCTTGTAGGGAACTGGGAGAAAGCAGGCTGGAGGGTGGGGCCTGGGTTGAAGTGAGAAGTCAGGGCTCCTTCAGCTTAGCAGCAGCCGTGGCCTCGTCCCCAATCTTCAGCCACCCTGTACCCTCCAAGTACCATGGAGGGACATGAGCTGAGTCCTGATGCTGGCCCTGGGAGCCCTAGAGATCAGCCCAGTCATGGGTCACCTGAAGCCAGAGCATTAGGCCACCCACTCACACCCCCATGGCCAGGCAGCTCCAGCCAAGAGGTTACTCCTGGTCACGGCTATAATGGTCTCTATAGCTGAGCCTTCTTCCATGGGAGCCCAGGGGCAAGAAAGCTTCAAATGATCCAGCCCTTGAATAATAAAATAATGACAACTGCTGTTTACTAAGACTGTTTGTGCATCACTGCCCATAATGACCACTTGGGGGGTGGGTTAGCTCCATCCCACACATGAGGAAATAAGACTCTGAGCAGTTCAGGGGCTGGCTTCTGAGAGAACTGAGCCCATAGGTTAATTCCCTGCAGGGCCTGCCTCACATCAAGCAGGAGGAATCAAAACTGAGAGGGCTAGTCTCAGGAGACACCCACAGAATATGGTAAACTTTGGGGACAGAAAAGGACCTGGATTTGAATCCTTGTTCCATCATTAACCAGCACTGTGACACTTGTTCACTCTGCTGCTATCCTGTGACATTCCTGCAAAACCCACTTTGAACCATCACTGGGTTTAAGGGAGCCTCTTGCATGCAGGAGGATCTCACCCAGGTCCTTGCCATCCACAGACCAAGGCCCCTCTAAAAAGCAGCAGACACGTCACCACCATTCCATGCATCTTCTTCATGGAAGTGACACATACCTCATGGCCACATTGCTTCCATCTATGACCACCGGTCTCAGGTCACTGCCCTCTTTGTCCTCCTCTGGGAGCGAGGGTTCAAGGGTGGGAGCCTTGGGAGTGCCCCCGCCACGGGGTACCAGAGGAGGCTGCGGGCAGGGCTCTGGTGAGGACTGGTGCTCGCGCTCAGAGGCTGAACCATGCTTCACCAGCTCCCCCAGCACCGTGTTGGTGTCAGCCTGGACACCCAGCTTCTGCAGCACGCTGTGTATCTCAGAGGCCGAATAGCCTAGCTTCCGGAAGAAGTCCACCTTCATCTGCAGCTCCGAAGAGGCTGAGGCATCCTTGGCAGCAGACTCTGAGGCCAGCTGGGGAGTACCCCGACAGCTGCTGCAGTCCTCAAGACCCCACAGACTCATGGCCGGACTGGTTTCCTGAATGGGCCTCTGTCCACAAGGGTCGCTCATATCTCAGGCTGCCGGAAGGCACCTGCCACAGCTCCTGTGGGAGAACCACAGGGTTAGGGGTGAAGATCAGCACTGTCTCATCTTTTCTCCCACCTGTCCCACTCCATAGTTCGAGGCAACCCTGTCTAGGCCAGCTTCCTTCGTGTGTCAGCCAGGCTGTCTTTTTCAAAACTCTCCCCGGTAGGGATTACCACTCCCATTATATACAGGGGTAAACCGAGGCACGGACAGTAGATACTGGCTCAAGGTCACCCAGCTGTTTGCTGGTGACACAAGAGTCGGAACTTATTTGACTCCACCCCCAAGCCACCCCCATGCTAACTCGGGGGACTCAGGCGGGGCTCACAGATGGGAACCCGGGGCTGGAAGCGCCTGGGGGAGGAGGGGCTTCCCCGACGAGGCCGTCTGCCTCTTCTGCCCCTCCCATACTCAACCTCCTCCGCTCAGGAGGCTTAGGGCCCACGGTCAGACTCTTCAGGCCCGGAGAGGGCGAATTTCGGGGGTGACCCGCCGGGAGAAAAGTTGCTGGGCGACTCTGTTTGGCTGCCGGGCGCCGGTGACGCCAACGATGTCCTGGCCCAGAGACCCGCGCTCTCTCCGCTCCCCCAGCCCTGGGCTCCTCCAACTTGGGCTAAGTTGGAGGGGTTCTGCGGACCGGCGGGGCCCGCGCCCGCGCCCCAGCTTCGCCCCCTGCTCGGACCCCGTCGGTGACCCCCTCCACGCCCGGCCCGCCACCCGCGTCCCCCGAGCCGCACGCCTCACCCCTCCGCGCGCCAGCCGCGAGCGCGAGCTGCGCCGTCTCCATTGGGCCGAGTCCGGGGGAGGGGGGCGAGTCGCCAGCGCCTCGGTGACCCGCCGGGGGCAGATGCTTTAAGGACGGTGACGCGGAAGCGGGGCAGGGCCACAGCCCCTTCCTGCTCCGCCCTCCGCGCCGCCGACCCCGCCCCGCTGCGGCCCGGCCCCCGCCCCGCCCCCGCGGCCCGTGCGCCCCGCCCCGAGCCGGGTCCCGCACGGGGACAGCGCCCCTTCCCGGGCCTCGGGAGCGCAGCGGGTACCTGCGGGCCGCGTCAGCTAGGCTCAGACTGAACCAGGTACGCGCACCTGTCACAGACCGACCGACCGACCGACCGACCGACCGAGACGCGTAGGAGCGTTACAGAGACAACCAAGACACGCACGGCCACGACCCTTCAGACCCAGAGCTCGACACGCATCGAGTGAATCAGGCATACAGAAATTGGTCCACATGTCGTTGGAGGTGGCGACTTAAAGACAGGTGCACCAGACAGACACTTTGCAGATGGAGCTGGGACACCCAACAGGCCAAGACCGAAGCGGTTACCCAGAGGTGGGGCCACCACTCAGGGCCAGGCACGCTTGTTCTGAAATAAAAACTTTCTCACCTCGGAAAGGCAGGTACAGCCAGCGGATGCCCGGTGGCGGCGGAGAGAAACCAGGGAAGGCAGGGACCTTGGAGCCAGTCCCCGTGTGTGAGGAATACTGTTGCCCGCGCTGCAAAACTCATCCGCCCCACCAGCATCCGTCCCTCCACGGGGGTGCCTGTAGGTTCCCAAGTCGGGCATGGGCCTCCCTGTGGGCACAGCACCTTAGAGCTTACATGAGGAGGACGGGGATGCTTGTGCCATTTGTCTGGGAAATTCAGAAAAGGCTAAGTGCCCCAGCTACAAAGCCTCGGACCCAGTGTGTGCAAGGAGGCAGGGAGGGAGAAGGAGAACTCAGAACCCACAAGCTGGAGGACAAAGTTCCTAGAGCCAGAGCTCACTTTGCTCATGGGGAAACTGAGGCCCATGGAGTTGAAACACTGAACAGGTTTATTACTCTATGCTGGTAATTTAATTATAGTATCACTGCATTATTCAGAGCATGTGCCCTGCAAAGGCACTATTTATGTTAGAGTAAAAAATTGTGATTGTAAAAGATACGTTAGGTACCTCTGTACATGTACAACTTAAAGAATGATAGTTAGCCAGGTGTGGTGGCACATGCTTGTAATCCCAGGTGTCTGAGAGGCTGAGGAGGATGATAGCAAGTTTGAGGCCAGTGCCGGCAACTTAGTGAGACTTCGTCTAAAAGAGGAGGGCAGGGGTTGGGATGTAGCTCAGTAGAGCACTCCTGAGTATCATCTCCAGTACTTAAAAAAAGACAGCAGGAATTTTTTAAAGACCCATGTATTTTTTCATCTAACTTAAAAAGCAGGCCAGTGCCAGTACCTCCAGACCTGCTAGGTGCCCCATCATAGGTTCCTTCCCTTGTCCTGAGAAACTGCATTCCTGAACTTGCCAAAGTCCTTGCCACTTTTGTATGAATCTCTAAGTGCTATAGTTCAGTTTTGCCTTTTTTGAAACTTCATGTAAATAGAATCATTCTATAATGATCATATACATTATGGTTTTTTCATATACATTATGTTTTTAAAACCCACATCTATTGTCTGTGTAGCTATAATTTATATTTATTTTACCACTGAATAATATTCCATCTTAGGAATATACACCTGGTTATTTGTCTTTTTACCTGTTGGATATCATTTCAGGGTGTGTGTGTGTGTGTGTGTGTGCATGAGCGCTGTGTACTGAGGACTGAACCCAGGATCTCTGTATTAAGCTACTTCCCAGTCTTTAAAAAAATTTTTTTTTAAACTTTGAAACAGGGTCTTGCCAACTTGTCCAGGCTGGGCTTGAACTTGAGGTCCTCCTGTTTCAGCTTCCCACAGTGCTGGGATTGCAAATGTGTAGCACCATACCCTCTGTTTCTATTTTTTTCCTACCGAAAAGTGTGCTTTGTATATGCTTGTACATATCTTAATGCAGTTATAGAACTGAAGATGTGGACACTGGTGAGTCACTAGCCCAGGTTCTGGGAACCCGTGGGGCTGGAATTCACGTAGCCTGCCCGGCACAGTCCATCTTGCCTGTGTAGCCTGCTCATGCGGAGGCCGTACCAGCTTGCAGGGTGGGGGGAGTGCACATGGCTAGGCAGGTCCTGAGGCTGTTTCTCTGGGTTGGCCTGCACCCACCTTTCAGGCCTGTCTTGGTGCTTGGTTATTTCTGAAGATCTCAAAGTGTCTCTCCCTGTGTCCCCCAAGCTCAGCAACTCTAGGGCTGGCTGTGGAGAGAGGAAACCCAGTTCCCCTGGCCCCTGATGCCTGCTCAAGACTGATGACGCCGAACACCTTCCGTGCTCTCAGTCACTCTGGGCATGCCATACCCTCGTCTCTCTCCGCATGTCTTGCAAGTGAAGGAGAGCTCAGGGCTGGCAGGCATCATTCATTGTACTAAGTACCTTTAACATAGGAAAAATATTAAGCGGCACGTCCAGGTTAATATTGTAATGATACTAATAACCCACCACAGTGACAGTACTTCACAACAGAGAGTGCTTGTCCACTAATGGGCAGTGTGCTGGCAAGTGGCACACATTTTTGGGCTCTGCTTCAGCTTCTCCCTGGGCTGACGGCCTCCCCGTCCCCTCTGACTGCTGCCTGGGTAATTCCATTCATCTTTACAGCATGGTGGCGATGCCTCTTCCACCATGAAGCCTGCCCTGTCTCTGCAGAGGCTGAGTGGCTTCCTCCTCAGCTGTCCCTCTGCACTCCGACTCTGCCCTCCCTAAGTGCTGCATTGTCACTGCCAGCCCTGGGCCTCCTCTGGCCAGGATTGGCTGAGGGCTCCACCCCTGCTCCCAGGCCCTGTGCGGAGAGAGCAGCAGGACTGAGCCGTGAGTCAGTCACACAGCTCCCTGCCCTCCCAGAATGAGCTGTGGTCTTGCTGTCTTCCGGCTTGTGAAAGTGGCTCCTTCCTCAGAAGCTGTCTGTCTTCTGCAGAACCCAGGGCTGCTCTGGGAACTCCTGCTCCACTTACAGCTGGATTTTGCAAATCTTCACCCCTCATCCCACTCTGCCTCTTGAACTTCCTTCCCAGAGGCTCTGCTCCCCATTTCCTTTCTGGAAGCTGCTTGCTCTCAGCCCCCTGCCTGTGTTCAGCCAGCCTGGGCGAGCTCTAGGAAACTGCAGAGCCTGTCATCCCTTGGGGTGGGTAGTAGAGGCTGGAAAAGGAAAGGGCCCAGAAATGGCCTTGGCAGCTAGCTCTGTCTGGGGAGGACATAGGAACTGGGCTACCTCTCTAGGAAGGCTGAGCAAGAGCCCCCAGGACTGAGCAGAGTAGCTGCAGGGGTGATAATTAAATTCAGCAAGGACTCCTAGATGTAGAGAAAGAACAATGGCCTACCCATGGTGTGAGGCTTTTGGTATATTGGTGTCTTTTTTTGTTTGTTTGTTTTCTGTTTTGGAGCTTGAACCCAGGGCTTTGAGCTACATACTCTCAGAACTTTTTTTTTTTTTTTTTAAGTTTGAAACAGGGTCTAAATTGTCCAGGCTGAACTTCAACTCATTTTGTTTTTGCTTGTTTTTATTTGTTTTGATAGTGTCTCGTGGTTCAGGCTGCCCTTGGACTCACTATGTGGCTCAGGCTGGCCTTGAACTCACATAGTCCTCCTGCCCAGCCTCCTAGATTCTAGGATTGCAGGAATGCCTCATGACACCTGGATTGATGTACATTTTAAATGGTGACTGAAAAAATTAACCCTTTAAAAAAAAATCACACACCTGAATGTGGTACAATATATTTGAGTTATTGACAAGAGTTGTTTTTAAAGTATGTATTTTCTTGAAGGAATGTCTGATTCCAGGGCTGTGACAGGGAAAATGTGACAGGGCTGTGAGTATCTTGTGGTGCTTGAGAGTTAAGAAATGCTCCAAACACAAAGTCACGGGGACCTGTCAGAGGGACCCCAGAGTCAAAAGAGCCCCAGTGGCCAAAGCTGGAGCTGTGTGAGCCACGAAATGCGGAGAAGAATATTGGATTATAATCCAAAGTATAGGAGTCCACAGTGAAACAAGTAAGTGAATAAGTGAGGAATAAGGGGTGAATCTTCAGTAGAGAATTCCCCATAATGAGTGTCCCCTCTCCTATGTATGAGGTGGAGTTTATGTGTGCCGCAGACTTGGTGACTTGCTTGTAATCAACAGACCTGAAGAAGGAACAAAACCAAGTAACTTTGCAGTGGAAAAACCCAAACAGGCAGCGCTTAATCAAAGGATCGGGATTAACATCACCAGTGATAAGTGGCTGTCACATGCCTGTGCCTTTTCTTTTGTGACACTGTGTGACTGGAGGGCCCTTCACCTCTGTGGCATTCTTTCTAAAAACCCATAATCACGGAGGAAACACTAGGCAAACCCAAATTAAAGGACATTCTACAAAATACCTGCCTGGGATTTGTCAAATCTGTAAAGGTCATGAAAAGCCCAGAGAGACAGGTGTGGTCACAGACCAGAGGACTCTGAAAACATGCTGACTGCATGCATTCTGGTGTCCTGGGTTTGGGCTGAATCCTGGGACAGAGGAGGTAGGAATGGAAAAGCTGGCAAAATCCAAATGTGGCCTGCAGTTTAGTAAATAGTGATGTACTGATGCGGGAATTCTGAGTTTATGCAAATGTCAGATGGTAACGTCAGGGGGACTGAAACTGGATGAGGGGTCTAAAGGAAGTCTCTGCAGCTCTTCTGCAAACCTACAGTTACTCCAAAACCAAAAAGTTCACTTAGAAAAGACACAAACCCACAAGGTCATGGACCTTCCAGTTGGTATGTATTGGTGATGGGGTCCCATGCCTGCATTCAGTGCTGTTGGTGTCTGTCCTGTGCCTCAGTAAAATTCCACTGGGAGAAAATGTCCCAGATCTAGACTTGAGGTCCTTTGGTCTGGGGGCCCTGGTAGATGCCCCCCATGGTCGCCTCCTCTTGCTGCCTCCCCCACAATTTAGCGACCCCTGCTCCCTCTTCAGTGAATGTTGAATTAGACTGCTGAAGCTGGAAAGCCCCTAGAGACTGATTAACTTGAGACTGTTTTATGGATGGGGAGATTGGGAGGGGAGGAGGGAAGGGCTTTCTTCTGGCTCCTTGCCAAGTCAGTTTAGGCCAAGCTGAGAATGGCACCAGCCAGGCTTTCTCCATTCCAGCATTTTAGGCCCCATTTGCACAGAGATGGGGATCAGACCCACAGAGGTGACTCAGGGGACCTGCCTAACTGGAAGGGAGGGTGAAACCCCAGGTGCTGATTGGCAGGAGGATTTGAGCAAAAGTTCTTCCTTCACTTCCATTCTGCTTTCCCTTCCCAGGTGAGTCCTTTTGAAACTTCAGAAAGAGGTGGGGCCTGAAAGTGGCCAAAAATTTGAACATCTGTGCCCTGCCTCCCACCCCAAGCTGCTGAAGTGGATGAAGGGACCAGAGAGGATTCACAAAGTCTTGAGAGTGGGAAGAGGGTTGGACCTCTTCCTGGGTGGGATATTCCTTAACCTGCACCAGGGGACACAATTTGGGCGACATACTAGAAATTGCTAGAATCCCCTGGCTGTTCCGACAGCCTGGTGTGTAGGGGCCAGGACAGAGGGGCCTGAGAGGGCAGAGGAGCATGTGTGCTTTCTGGCCTGATTGGTAAAGCCAGAACAGTGGTGGACTGCTCTGCCATGTCCATCTCTGCTATAACCACCCTTCAAATCCAGCTCCTGGGTGTCCCCTTGCATCTGGAAAGGGCAGTCTAAGCTTGAGACCTCAGCTCACCTGGGGTCTCCAATGAGCCATTTGCAAAGTCTCTTGGGCAGAGGAAACCAGAGCCAGATGTGATGGAGACTTTGAAGTTGGCTACCCCAGACTCACGTGGTCATTGTGGTCACACACAGACGGGTAGTCACAGTGAGTATCTCACAAGATCCTGGAAGTCACCAGAGTGCAGTCACAGGCTGGTCAGAGGTTCTGTCTGCAAGTAGAGATATTGCTGACCAATAAACACGCTGAAGAGATCGACTGTTTGTCTCTCCAGTACCCTTTGCCCCATTCCCCCTTCCTAACAGTACTGGGGATTTCCTAGCCATGTGATTTGGATAGAGATAACCCCGTTCCAGCAGTGGGAACCAGCTGGCTTGAGATAATCAGCATATTCCATTCTCTAGGGTACAGTAATTGGTCTGGACAAGACACCTAGCTCAATTTAGGCCAACCAGAGTGAATGAATCCCTGAGCCTTTTCATTGAGCTAACTGGGAATCAAACTGTTTCTTGCTAATTACAAATGAGAAAATCGGGCAGTACCAGAAGTTTCTAGCAGCTACCTTGGAACACACCATAGGAGGTGAAACCAAGAGACCCATGAAAGAACATAGGTGCTTGATAACAGCTGTTGGATCAAGCCTTGCCTGAAGCTATGGCTAGTTCTAGGCTTTTTGGTTATGTAAGCCCATAAATACTGTCACTCATAATAAAAAATATCTTTTATAATAGTAATAATAATTACTTAGTAATTGTTATGTATAAGTAAATATGGTTTAGGAGATAAAAATCTTACAAAAAAGAAGCTGATGTTTGGAAAGAATAAAAGACTCTTAGGACTGCTGGCAAACTGCTGGCGTGTTCAGGGTTAACTGTTCGGCACGTAGTTAAACTAAGGAAGGCCCAGAGAAGTCGTGAGATTTGCTCAAAGTTATACAGCTGCTTAGTAAAGTCTCCCGACTCGGTTCACTCTTGATGTTTATAATTGGAATCATCACTACATGGTTTTCTCTCTTTTCTTGTCTGTTTTTGCAGAGGAAGAGATGTGTTGGTCAGCTTTTTGGTCACTATACAAAATACCTGAGCAAATCCAGTTAAAGGAGGTGGGATTTATTTTGGTTTGTAGTTTGAGAAGTTTCTTTCATGGTCACCTGCCAGAAGTCCTGCAGTAAGGCACCGGCAGAGCTGATCTGGACGCCCAAAGCTCTGAATGTCACACCTGCCCCTC
Organism: Dolichotis patagonum; assembly: GCA_004027295.1. Taxonomy (NCBI): domain Eukaryota; kingdom Metazoa; phylum Chordata; class Mammalia; order Rodentia; family Caviidae; genus Dolichotis; species Dolichotis patagonum. The sequence goes on from PVJX010004926.1 coordinate 83,746, forward strand.
GTGCTAACCACCTCTGCTTTCACTAGGATAGGAGTACAGATTAGGAATGTAATGGGACCCTTTCCTGGGCTTCCTTCCCAGCCACAAAGTAATTAAAGAGGCCACTGAATTGTGCAGGCCAAGGAAGAGATTCAGGAAATGGGTAGTTGAGTCTGTCCTCCCATCCTTAGGAAAATTGAGATTATGATGCTCAGAGAAAGGTTAGGAAATTTCTGTTGCCAGAGGTTCCAAAAGGGAGGCCAGCCTAGGGAGATCAGAGGCCTTATGTACGAGGTTCTGGCCTCAGTTCCTATGACCTCAGCTCTACCATCTATCTATCCTCTTGCCCGAGAACCTTCTATGGTCCTCAACATTGCCTGCAGCCATAGGGCTGTTCATGGCTTCACAGGTGGGGCACTGCATAATTTGGATTATAATCTGTACACTATCTCCTGGAGTTGTGCAGTTTACAGCTTGCACAATCGTGTACAATGAGCCAATGTTGCATTTCTCAACATATTTGGACGCGCAAGTCATTTTCACAGCAACCCTCTTTCTTATACAACCTCCTTTTTTTGCATAAGAAAAAATAATTTCATCATTTTTGCAAAATGATGAAACATTTTGCAAAAAATGTTAAGAGAATTTAATTTATTTTAGATCAGTCAGATCCCAAAGAATGTACTAGAAAATTTACTTCTAAAAAGATTATTTTTAAATGCTACTTTTGATTGTTTTCTATTTAATAAGTGAAGCCTACTGCTTAATGGAATTTAAATTAATTTTATGAAGAAAAGCAAGATTTATAGACAAATGAATTAAAAATAATTTGTTAGGCTCGATTTGAGTTCTGAAAGTGTACTGAAATTATCACTATAGATTGAAATCTTACATGCTATGAATTTTTAAAATGGACATATTTGCTTTTAATACATGGGGATTTAGAATTCTTGCACCTTGTACTTCATTTTTGTGCTTTATTCGGTTATTTTTAAAACAAACGTTATGCTTTGGCTCTAAATGAAGAGATAAGAGGGAAGATACCACTTTTTCAAATAACCCATTTCAGTTCTGAACAGCTGTTATTTCCAAAAGATGAGAAGCCAGAATGACTACATTTTCTCCTTTTTAGTGGCTGGTTTTGAAGTAGGAGAGACATTTGATGTTCTGCATTCATGTTTTTTTGAACAAGTGATACATTAGCAGTGTAAAGATGCAGAAGGTACCGCTAGATTCACAGTAGAAACAAAGCTTGGTCATTAAAGTGGACCATGAAGTTAGCCATTTCTCTTGTGTCTTTCCAGGTGGAATCTATGCACCTGTGAGCAAATATCTGCCAATACACATTCTTGGTATTGATTTTGTGTCATTCATTTGTTCTTTCTTGAGGTAGGGTGTCACCTTATCATTCAGGCTGGCCTTGAACTCACTTTGTAGCCCAGGCAGGCCTCGAACTCATGGTAATCCTCCTGCTTTAGCCTCCCGAGTCCTGGGATTACAGAGGTGCACCACCGCGCCTGGTTTTTATTTTTTATTTTATGCAGTGTGGGGCATCGAGCCAAGGGCCTTGTCCATGCGGAGCAAACCCTCTACCACTGAACTCCATCCCCAATCCCGGTTTTCCCTTATTTTTATACAAATGAGGTCTTCTATACAGCTAACTATACTTAGTTTTCTTATTTGAAAGTATATGTATGAGATAATTCTAGTCACTGTGTATAACCCTATCTCATTACTGTTTTGTTTTTGTTTTTTGAGACAGGTTCTTGCTATGTGTTCAGGCTGGCCGTGAACTCACTATGTAGCCCAGGCTGGCCTCAGACACACAGTGATTCTCCTGTCTTAGCCTGCCAAGTGCTGGGATTACAGGTTCATTACTGTTAACAGTTGAAAAATATTTCATTGTAAGGGTATGTCATAATTTATTCAAGCAGTGTGTGCCGGGTAGACGTTGAGGTGGTTTTTCTTTTCTTTGGCTTTTTGACATTTTAAGACAGAATCTTGAAATGTAGTTCATGCTGGGCTCCCAAGTACTTGGATTACAGATGTTCGCCACCATACCTGGCTTTTTGTTAGGTTGTTTCTGATACTTGGCTATTGCAAACAATACTGCACTGTGTACCCCTGTCCTCTCATCACTTTGGGGCTGCACCAATACATAACAGTACTCAGCTTTCCATCACTATGACAAAATACTGGAGCTAAATCAACTTACAAGGAGGAAAGATAGTTGGGTGCATTGGTGCATGCCTGTAATCCTAGCACTGAGGGAAGCTGAGGTAGGAGGCTCACAGGTTCAAATCCTACTTGGCACTTTAGCAAGACTCTGTCTCAAAATTTAAAAACAAACAAACAAACAAACAAAACTGGGTATGTAGCTCAGTGCAAAGGTTCTGGGCTCAATCCCCCATACGGGGGGTGAGTGGTGGAGAAAGTTTACTTGGCTCGTAGTTGAAGGCAGAACATTGTGGCAGGAGCTCAAGGTGGAGGGCTTGGGGTCAGGAAGCAGAAAAACAGGAAGAGACTGGGCCCCAGTATCCATCCCATTCAAGAGTATGCCCCTCAATGACCTAACTCTTCCACTAGGCTTCACTTCCTACAAGTTCCACTACCTTTCCCCAGTAGTGCCACAGGGTAGGACTAAGCCTTTAAATATACAACTCTGGGGGCATTTCAGATCCAGACTACTGCACTAGGACAGATTCTCACTCAGTTCAAGAGTGTTTTGGTTTGCTAGAGCTGTTATAACTAAGTGCTGCAGTCTGGAAAGCTTAAGCAAGAGAAACAGCTCTGCAGACTGGAAATCCAAGACCAACGTGTGGGCAGGGCTGGTTCCTTCTGCGAGTGTGAGGAGAGTTAGCTCCAGGCCTCTCTGCGGTTTCCTGTGTCTAGCTGGCCAGCGTTAGTGTTTCCTGTAGATGCACCTCCAGGTTTCTGCCTTCAAGTTTACGTGGCATTGTCCCTGTGTGTGTGTGTCTGTGGCTACATTTCCCCCTTTTAACAAAGACACCAATCATATTGAATTAGGGGACCTTTCCACTCCAGTATGACTTTATCACAACTAATCACATGCGCAAAGGCCACATTTCCAAATCAGGTCACATTCTGAGCTCTCGCGGGTTGGGATTTCACTGTGTGAATTTTGCTCCATTTCTTTTCTTTCTTTCTTGCTTTCTTTCTTTCTTTCTTTCTTTCTTTCTTTCTTTTTTTTTTCTGTCTCTCTCTCTTTTTAGTTTTTTCCTTGTGTGAATTTTGGAGGGATAAGATTCACCCAATAATGAGCATTTGCTTTTAGGAAAATATTGCCAAATTACTCTTTAAAGAGCTTATGCCATTACCTTCCCACTGGTAATGATGACAATGACCTATGTCACATGACACAGCTCTGCCAACACGGTGGGCTATCAGGTCTTTTAATTTTTGCCAGTGTATTTTAAATTTCTTACCCTATGTCCTTTTTGCTTTTGTTTGTTTTTTTGCAATGGCTGCAGATTGAACCCAGAGCCTTGTGCCAAGGGAAGAGGTCTACCACTGAGCTATGTCCTCTGCCTGGTTTTGGACGATTTAGCAGACATAAAAATGGCACTTATAACCCAACTTGCATTTCCCTTCTCTGTGAGGGTGAGTTTTTTTTTCATGTATCTGAGACAGATTTGCATTATTTTTGTGCTCAGCTGATATATGCTTTCCATATTTTTAAATTGGGTTATTGCTCCTTTGTTCTTATTGATTTGTGGGAACTCTTTAAATATAAGGGAAATTAGTTCTTTGTGGTTTGTCAGATTTTTTTTTTTCCTAGCCATCTTGGACCACCAGCCAGCACAGCAGTGCAGCTGTGCTCCCAGCTGGAACAGGACAGGCTGTCACTCTTTGTGGTGGCCAGACCGAACCTTAGGAGTAGAGCACAGGGAAAGATAACTACAGAATGAATAGCTTTAAGAACAAAGCCTTAGACCTCAAGAGATGTACAGAGGGGAGGAGAAGAAGGGGGAAGACAGCTTTGGAGAAAAAAAAGCAGGGTGGGGGGACAACTATTCAAACACAGAAATGTCTCTTTATCCAGAAATGACGACACTATGATAGGAATTGCTATTGGGGATGTAGCTACTGGTTTCTGTACCCATTCCAGAAGAAGAAGTTATTACTGGAGATCTGGTTCAAATGATTTTTGTAAAAAATAATACTGCACAACAGCTAACAGCAACACAGACATTCAGAAAGCTCCTTTCTAAAGGCAAGAACTACTTTTAGTATGCTTATATGATATTGTAGGATTTTGTGGTAGAGCTTCATTTTATTAGGTATTTAAAATTTTTTGATCCATCTTTGTCAGACATAGTAGGTCTTAGTTTCCTTTTAAAATGTATACGAGGCTGGGGATTTAGCTCAGCAGCACAAGCACCTGCCTGGCAAGCGTGAGGTTGTAAGTTCCATTCTCGGTGCAAAAAATTAAAAATAAAAATTTTAAAAATTAAAAAGCACACATAAAATATATACAAAATAACATCTATGTAAAAGAAATGATAAAAATATCCTATTCCTTGCAGAAATTTTTTTAAAGAGGCAGACATAAAAATGACTAATCTTGGTGCTAAAAAACAATGATATACATTCTTATCAAAGTATTTTTAAATGGTGATATAACATTATAAAATACAAATTTAAAATAATAATCACTGAGGCCTTAATTTTCCCCTCAGTTTTTGAGTATTGTAACTATTTCTGGATTACTATATAATCTAAAACTTCCTTAATGCACATTCATAAAAGTGAAATGATAGGTCAAAGGCAATAAACTTAATTTACACTCTCAAAAAACAAAACAAAAAAATCCCAAATATTGTTTTTCCTGCTAGTCCATTGTTATTTTATTTTGTGTATGGGTTCTTCTTTTTCCTTTCTTTTCCTATCCCCTGCCTTTCTCCTGCTCTCTTTTCCTCTCCTCCCCTCCCCTCTTCTTCCCTCCTCTCCCCTCATTTTCTCCTTCCCTCTTCTCCCTCCCTCCTTCCCTCCCTTCCTTCTTTCCTCCCTCCCTGGGTCACTGTATAATCTAAAACTCTCTTCCTTGCCCCTTCCTTTCCTTTCCTTTCCTTTCCTTTCCTTTCCTTTCCTTTCCTTTCCTTCCTTCCTTCCTTCCTTCCTTTTTTCTTTCTCTCTTCAACATGGTGCTGAGATGGAACCCTCACGTATGTTACGCAATCGCTAAGTCACTAACCTATGTCCCTAACCATGTCTTTCCTTTTAACTAGGAAGGAAATGTTCAACTTTATGTTGACTAAAGGGTCTTTTCCTCATGGTTCTCTTTCATGGTTTGGAGCTGTTTCTTGTCTCTAGTTTATGAGCTGCACACTGTTAAAGGTTTGGTCAGGAAGCCTCCCTCAAAGCTTCACGCTCCGAGGGCTTGATCCATGCAGCTCTCTTCAGAGGTGGGGCCCAAGAGATGACTGGATGGTGGGGTGTTGCCCTCAGCAATGGGGGTTCTATTATTTATAGTCTTTTCACTCTCAGATTATATCACTAGTTTTCCCATTTTTTCTAACATATTTATGATTTTTTTTTTTTTTTTGGGTACTGGGGATTGAACTCATGACCTTGCACTCACCAGACAAGTGCTTGAGCCTCTGAGCCAAATCCCCAGCCCATATTTATGATTTTATATAGTTTTCTTGCTTTTTTCAAATGTATTTTGGCATACAGTATAAGAAAGAGACTCAAGTTTGGATACTTGGTGGTCCCAACAGCATTTATTAGCTAATGTTTTTGAACTGGGGTCAGGTATAAGCAGTGTATAGATATGGGAAAATATCTGCAGAAACATTTTTATTCAAAATGATTCCCTATTACAGTTTAGCATCAGTGACTTTTAGAATTTTTGTCTTTTTTTTTTTTTTTGCTACTCTTGCTTTTTTTTTTTTTTTAAATTTAAAAGAGAATAAAACAAAAGGGGGCAGTAAAGAGCAGATCAGAAGAGGACAACATAGGCAACACAGTACTTTACATTAAGTCAACTGGACATCAACAGTATCTAACACCATATCTCTTACTCTGCTATAGTTGAGCATAGTTTCAATTACAATAATATCAAACATAACACAATAGTATAAAGCCATGCATATAG